>JAFVLL020018128.1:0-15049 GCA_021397915.2 Tor tambroides | reverse complement strand
TCAGGCATCGACTTTGACTAACCTTTGTTAATTGCCTCACATTGCTTTGAATCCTCACACAGGAAAGTGCTAATTGTCAGATCTCTTTTAAAGCTCTTTCATACCGTTAACAGAAAATCAACCTAATGTGACTTGCTTCAGCTGATGCAACTGTGAAGATTACTTTTTTCTTTTCTCTTTCAAAGAGCGATTCTATTTTGAATGCATGAGAGCTTCTTCAGAAGAGTTCAGCACTGCTGCATGTAACATGCTGTGGGACTGGCAGTAATGCAGAGCACTGGATGCTAATGGAAAGTGTGAAACTGCACCTGCAGGGGAGACGTCAGAGATCAGAGCTGCTGTTGCTATTTAGGGGTCATGAGTTGCACATTAGTGAAAATTATGTCACACATTATTTAAAATACTAAAGGCAAAGTGTTTAATTTAGTATTTTTAAAGCCATTTAGCTCTTTTATCATTAAATATGCCTCTAGATTATCCACATTATTGATGAGAGGGAACGTCCACCAACTGAGTTCAAGCCAATCACTGTGGAGCCTGATGAACAGCAGGAAACTCAAAGCAAGCAGAGCAGTCTGGACCAGAGGAAGTTTGCTCAAGTTTTTCTGAATATATCTGATCTATTCCACCAGTTCAAACAGAAAGTAGCACCACTAATTCTATATTCTTATATTGTGTTGAAGAATATTTATACAAATAACAGCTGAAGAAGAACTTAAATGCAATAGAGTTCCTGCACATTAGTGTTTGGACGCCTACATACGATCTTTATGATGCATATTTTTATACAGGTTCACAAGCAGCTGATCTCCTAAACATACATATATGTGTGGCAGATTCTGGGTTGCATTGCTAGCTATATAATTAATATATATCTTCTAAATATAGTTATGTTAACCTCTTGTTCTAATTTTACATTAGAAAGTTGGGAGAGGAAAAAAGCTATGTCGAATCTCAGAAAAAAAAAAAGATTTACAGGCTATTCAAATTATAATGTTTAATCTGAAAGATTTATACTTTCACTAATTTGTTTCGTTCTCCTGGCCACATTCTCGTGTTTACAATCTGACTTGCTAGTTACTGATGCAGACTGATATAAACAGGTCAAAGTGCATTTAGTGAAGGTTTATACAAGGTAACAAAATAACTAATATCTGCCCTGTGGCAACACTACTCCACCTGCCCCTGCAGAAAGACATGGCTGTCTGAAAAGTTAAGCATTAAAAGTTAAAGTTATGTCTTTAAGGTTGCACAACAGACAACAATTCCTTAAGTGATCAGACTATGATAGTTCCTCTGAACCCCTCCACCTCCCCAGCACCACCTGTCTAGATCGGCTGCAGCCGATTCGATTCAATTCAATTCAAGTTTATTTGTATAGTGCTTTTCACTTCTGTGTACTGGGTCTGCAGCAGCAGCAGTGTGCACAGAACATCTAGTCTGAAACTGCAAATACATTAACATTGTCATACTGAACTCTGGAGAGTCTGCGATCAAAAAGGAAAAGTGACAGACTCTGCGCCTAAACAAGATCCAAACCACAGCAACATATATGACACTTACTCACTCACACGACATTTTTTGCTTCTAATATGTGTTTTGTCGGAAGATCTTCCTACTGTTTGTAGGCATTGGTGCAGCATGACAGATCCGTTCTAATATGGTTATCGCCATTAACCGTGGGATTCCTCAAACCCACAGATTCATCAAAGCAGGACCAAAGCACTGATGTAAAATACAGAGATGGGAAGTAACGAAGTATAAATACTTCGTTACTGTACTTAAGTAGATTTTTCTGGTATCAGTACTTCACTATTTATTTTTCTGACTACTTTTTACTTTTACTCCATACATTTTTACACAAATATCTGTACTTTCTACTTCTTACATTTTCAAACCAGGCTCACTAGTTTAGTTTTGGTGGAACACCATTCTATAACAAATCTCTAATAAATCATGAATCGGTTAGTCTTGACTGGCAACGCGATTCGGTTTGCGTGCTCTCCGCCAAAAGGTTTCTATCAGATTAATCAATGCAAGAGACTCGAGAATGGAGTGGATCAGAGAGGAAAAACTACTAACCTGTTCAGGACTTCAAGTGCAGGTCAGTTTCATTTGTAAATAGGCTGTAGTTTTGTGTTTGTTTACTTAGTTAAGCATTAAACTGCTAGCAACTCTTAGCAGTAGCAACTAGATGATTAATAATACTGTAAACAAAACTAAACTAAATTACTATCATCACTCAAAGTACTGTATACTAAAGGGCATCATTATTATCTACTGTAAAGTTACAGTAGTAATTAAGCAAACTAATGTTATAAAACATCGTTTTGCAATACGTTTAGAGGGAACTAGCACAGATAACGACACAACCCTTATGAAAATTAAAATCCAAAACCACGGCCACTACTTAAACCATGGTAATCACAAATTAACCATGGTTTTGCTACACTAACCATAGTCTAACCGTGAAACGTGTAGTAAAACTATGGTTGTAATCAATCTGCCAAAAAAAACAACAACAAAAAAAACAGAAAAACAAAAAAAACAACATTACTTTACTTTTACTGTAATAAACCATGGTTAATGTTGTTAAGAGAAAAATATGACTCATGATAATGCAATAACATGTACAGTATTAAGATTTTTATTTAACGATATTGTCATTATGTAATTATTATTGTACTAATTTGGACATTTAGGCAATTTAGAAAGTATAGTTTCGTTAAATCTGTAGTATTTGTCATTTTAAGATAAAACAACAACACATGGTAATAATGTGATTGTTTAAATTGAACAAAAATAAAGTTATGTTATTGCATACAGAATACAGTGAGGTGGTTGTTTTGCAACAAGGTGGAGACAGTTCTGTTCATAACAGCAGATGGCTGATGGGAAATGTGACAGGTACAAGAAAATTAGTGAAAAAAAGTAAACACACAAAGTGAGATGCAGAGAGATATCATGGACAATGAAGAGACTGAAAAGAAAAATGGAAGTGAAGGTGCAGTTCAAGAGAGAACCTTTAATTATGTTGCATGGCCCCAGCCTAAGTAAGGTTTTAAACTTTTTTTTTTTTTTTTATGTGATGGCCATACAAAAAAATAGGGTTATCCATGGTTTCAGAATTTGTTGTGGGCGTATGGGATGGCCTGGATGAGTGTGAGATTTCCTGGCCTGAAATTTAGTGCCAGTCCTGCCCTGTTCTACATGGTGGTTGTTCAGCCTTGATACATTCATTAGCTAACAAAATTTTAAATGTAAGTTATTTTGTATTAATGTGTCAATTATGACATGAGGTCCAGTTACCAGTGTGACACTAAAACAGGTAGTAGTTATGGGTACTTTTTACTTAGGTACATGTCAGAGCCCATACTTCTTTACTTTAACTTGAGTAAAATAGTGTCGTGAGTACTTCTACTTTTACCAGAGTATTTTTAAACATGAGTATCTGTACTTCTACTTGAATGAAGGATGTGTGTACTTTTGCCATCTCTGGTAAAATAACTCCTCTGTGGCAAGAATTTTTGTTTTAATCACAAATGTGATAGAGAGGCCAAAACACTGTTTCGCAGCTTTAATGCCACTTGTGTTGCATTGATTTGTAATATTACATTCTGTTTACCTAAACTGAAACTAATGACCACCATAATTACCTGAGAATACAGTGAATCTTCAGAGCCCTTGTGTAATCACAAAAATAGGGCCAATACATTAATCTATTACTTCTAGTACCAAAAAAATATTAGAACATATGATGACATAAGTTATGATGATTTTATAACAGTATTGTAACAGTAACAGAAGTAATGCCCTGCCATTCCAACAATTTCCTTCTATATTCTACATCACAGCATCACCACATGCTTTCCTTTGGAATCATCACAAGCGTTCAGCAGCCAACGTGACGTAGCGTGGGCGAGCGAGCGAGGTGGGAAAAAGAGGGGAGGTGTGACCTTAATACTTTCTCTCTTTGAAACACACACACACTCACCCTTACCTGTGACTCTTCTGGCCCTTTCTGCTGCGCTGCATTGATATGCTATGAGTGTGTCTGACCTCAGAACAGCTGTAACTCTCCCTGCTGTACTGATGCTCTGCTCTCACTCACTTATGAGTGCAGACACTGACGTGAACAACAAGATGGGGAAGCTCCTTTCAAATGGGCTCATGGGGATCACAGACTCCAGTGGAACAGCCTCAGTGTTGTTTTTGTTCTGTAAAAGGCATTGTTTGATCCATCAGCGCTGATTTACCACAGCCGTATGGGGGTGGGCACGACAGAATCTGCTCACAACTTCACAAAACGTTCCTTGTGAAAGCTGCCTATATTGTCTTTAGGAAATGATTCTTCAGAAAGCACATAGCTTGTGTCCAGACACATTTTCATTATCTAATGGAAAACTATTCAAAAGCTTTTAAGATTTTCAGGATTATACCTCTGTTCCAAAATCTAGATCCTGCTCATCAACTCAGATTTCTAAAGAATCATAGGTAGGTTCTGTTCCAGGAATTAGGTATCAAAATGATCCTCTGAGACCTCTTGTAAAGAATCCGGCCTCTGTGGATATATATCTGTGAATATCTCGTGGACTGGGAGGGGTATGGACCGGAGGAAAGGTCCTGGGTTGATGCCAAGGAGATTCTTGATCCATCACTTACCACTGGCTTCCACAAGACCCTTCTGGATAAACCGGCCCCTCGTCCTCATGGAAGACCCTGGCGTTGTTTGCGTTCTCACGTCAGGAGCCGCTCGCAGGGAGGGGGCTCTGTAGAATGCAGTGTGGAATTTCAATCGACCAGCCTTTCCTTCGTTTGAGAGTTTTTTGCAGCGCTTTCGAGCGGTTTTTGATCTCCCTGAGGGAGGAGATGGAGCGGGTGAACAGATTCTCACATTGCGACAAGGGAAAAATACAGCAGCAGAGTTTGCTCTGGCTTTTCGCACACTGGCTGCACAAACTGGATGGCCTGATGATCCCTTAAAGCTGCATTTTCGCAGGGGACTGAACCTGGAGTTGCAGGCTGAACTCGCTTGTCGAGACGAGGGAAAAACTTTGGATCAACTGATTGATCTTGCCATTCGCATCGACAATATGATTCGCTCTAGGAGACCCAGCAGGGGTTCTACTTTCCGTTCACTAAGCCCTCCGGTTGTTCCTGAGCAAGAGGCCATGCAAGTGGGACACGCACGCATCTCTCCTGAGGAAAGAGATCGTCGGTATCGTCAAAATCTTTGTCTCTACTGTGGCCAAGCCGGTCATGTGAAAGTCTCCTGTCCTACCAGACCCAAGCAGCACACTTCCTCGGCGGTGGGTCAATCATTTCGTTCATCAAAGTGTGTCAAAGTGCCTGTTAAACTAGCCTTTAGTGAGGGCGTGATAGAGACAATGGCTTTAGTTGATTCTGGAGCAGCAGAACATTTTATTGATGCTGACTTTGCCAAAATTCATGACCTCCCTCTCATACTCTGTAAATCTCCCTTGGCAGTGGCAGCGCTAGACATGAGACCTCTGGGTGTCGGTCAGGTCCATCACAACACCAATGACATCTGCTTGACTACCGGCACCATGCATTCAGAAATCATTCGTTTCTACATCATACAAGCTCCCAACAACCCAGTTGTTCTCGGACTCCCCTGGCTTCAACTACACGAACCACAGATCTCATGGATGGAGGGTCAAATCACTCACTGGTCAGCCAAGTGTTTCACTCGGTGTCTTCAGATTCTGGAACCAATGTTAATCGAAACTGCCACCGTCAAAATGGATCTCTTGCACTCAACCGATATCCCCTCAGAATATGCTGATCTATCTGAAGCATTCAGCAAGGCCAAAGCTACCCAACTTCCCCCACATCGGTCCAGTGACTGTGCCATCAAGTTACTTCCGAAGCTAAAGGCTTCGTCTTTCCATCCACGTCCCCTGCGTCTGCTGGATTCTTCTTTGTCAAGAAGAGAGATGGGACTCTTCGGCCTTGTATTGATTATAGAGGGTTAAATGAAATAACCGTTAAATTCCAGTACCCTCTGCCTCTGGTCCCTCCAGCTCTCGAACAGCTTCGTTCAGCCAAATATTTCACTAAGCTCGATCTGCGCAACGCTTACAATTTGATTCGCATCAGAGAGGGGGATGAGTGGAAGACGGCTTTTTCCACCACGTCTGGGCACTACGAGTACCGGGTTATGCCGTTCGGGCTTGTCAACAGTCCCTCAGTCTTTCAAGCATTCATAAATGATGTATTCCGTGACATGCTCAATAGATGGGTCATCGTCTATATGGATGACATTCTCGTCTACTCTGACTCCCTAGAGACACACATTAGCCATGTCCGAGCTGTTCTACAACGTTTAATCTCCCACCAGTTATATGCTAAAGCAGAGAAATGCGAGTTTCACCAGACTTCTACCACATTCCTGGGATATGTAGTCAGCCCTGAAGGAGTGGCGATGGATGACCATAAGGTGCAAGCTGTTTTGAACTGGCCCAAACCTATGACTGTCAAGGAGATGCAGAGATTCCTCGGCTTTGCTAACTTTTACAGACGTTTCATCAGAGACTTCAGCTCCATCGCAGCCCCTCTAACATCAATGATTAAGAGGAAGGGAAGTCGCTTATTCTGGTCACCAGCAGCTGACCAAGCGTTTAATCACCTCAAGGAACGTTTCTCGTAGTTTGTGGTAGAGATTGATGCCTCCAGCACAGGTGTAGGGGCAGTTCTTTCGAAACATCATGGCAGTCCACCCAAGCTTTTCCCCTGTGCCTACTTCTCACACAAGCTAAATCAAGCCGAACAGAACTACGATGTGGGAAACCGTGAGCTACTAGCTATGAAGGCAGCCTTTGAGGAGTGGCGACACTGGCTTGAGGGATCCAAATTTCCCTTCTCAGTTCTCACTGACCATCGCAATCTGGAATATCTCTGCAGTGCAAAGAGACTCAATCACAGACAGGCCAGGTGGGCTCTTTTCTTCACACGGTTCCAGTTCACAGTAACTTATCGTCCTGGTTCCAAGAACACCAAAGCAGATGCACTCTCTCGCCAATTCGAGTCAACACTTCAACCTCTTTCACCTGATCCCATCTTACCTACCACTCTCATTGTAGCTCCTGTGCAGTGGGATGTCATGACTGAGATAGCGGAAACACAGGGCACAGACCCCATACCTGCTGAATGTCCACCCAACAGGACATTTGTACCTCCTTCCTTGAGGAGTCGAATCATTCAACAAGTTCATGATCTTCCCAGTTCCGGACATCCGGGAATAACTGCATCTATCCAACTTCTCTCAAATAAATTCTGGTGGTCCACTCTTCGCACTGACGTCATTGCATTCATCAAGAATTGTGTAACCTGCAACACTTCCAAATCCTCTAAACAGATGCCTGCAGGTTTGCTACAACCACTACCTGTTCCTCAGAGACCCTGGTCCCACATTGCCATAGACTTTATCACTGACCTTCCCAACTCCAAAGGCAATACCACCATTCTCACTGTCATTGATCGCTTCTCCAAGTCCTGTCGTCTCATACCCTTACCCAAACTACCCACGGCCCTAGAAACAGCAGAGGTTTTATGCAGTTATGTATTCAGTTTCTACGGACTTCCAGATGATATTGTCTCGGACAGAGGTCCTCAGTTCACCTCTCGTGTATGGGCAGCCTTCTTCAAATTCCTCAATGTCAACATCAGTCTTACTTCTGGCTACCATCCTGAATCCAATGGACAAACTGAAAGCCTCAATCAAGAGATCACTCGCTTCCTAAGATCATACTGTCAACATAATCAGGCTGATTGGACCAGATCTCTTCTGGGGTGAATATGCACAGAATTCCCTGCGCAAACCATATACTGGACTCTCACCCTTCCAATGCGTACTTGGATTCCAACCACCTCTCTTTCCGTGGTCCGGGGAACCCTCAGAATTATCTGCAGTCAATGACTGGCTAAGGAGGAGTGAAACTACCTGGAACGAGGCTCATACGCATCTCCAGCGTGCTGCCGGGAGACAGAAGGAGCAAGCCGATCGTCACTGATGTCCCAGCCCTGAGTATGTCCCGGGATCAGGGGTTGGGCTCTCCACTCGGAATCTTCGGCTCTGACTACCCTGCCATAAAATAAGTCCCAGGTACGTGGGTCCATTCAAAGTCATTAAACAAATTACTCCTGTTTCTTACCGTTTAGCTTTACCTCCTCAATATCGTATCTCACCCACCTTTCATGTCTCTTTGCTCAAGGCCGCTAATGCTCCAAGAAGGGCGGATGACCTAGATGAGGCCCGGAACCAGGGTCCCCCTCATCATCGACGGTGAGGAGGCATATCAGGTTCAGGAGATTCTCGACTCTTGGCGCCAGGGAGGAATTATGCAATATCTTGTGGACTGGGAGGGGTATGGACCGGAGGAAAGATCCTGGGTTGATGCCAAGGACATTCTTGATCCATCACTTACCACTGACTTTCACAAGACCCGTCTGGATAAACCGGCCCCTCGTCCTCGTGGAAGACCCCAGCGTCGTTTGCCTTCTCACGTCAGGATCCGCTCGCAGGGAGGGGGCTCTATAACGAATCCGGCCTCATTGGTTCCCCATGATCGCCACCAGAGGTCACCATCACCTGAGTATTGACTTTTCTCCCTGAACTACATTTCCCATTACCCCGTACCTGACTCTGATTGCTAGTTCACCTGATGCTCGTTTATGGGACTACTTAAGCCTCTGTCACACACACACTCATCGCAAAGTCTTGTTTTGCCCCGGCTGACATTTCTGAGCGTTATCATTTTCTCTGTCTGATTACTGTGTTTGATCCTGGACTGTTTCTCTCGTTTTTGGATTGTTCGCTGCCTGCCTTTTGACCCTCTTGCCTGGTTTGTTGGACTATTATTCTTCTCTGCTTGCTGCCAGCCTCGACCTCTCGCCTGCCTTGTTACTCTGCCCTTGTCTCATCTCTGATAACCCTGTTACTGTTTACCGACCATTGCCTGTACGACTGTTTACTTTTATTAAAAGCTGCAAATGAATCCTCACTCCGTTGACGCATCATTACACCTCTAATGTCATTTATCTGTTGTGCTGCCCGTTTGGATTAGCAGACAGCTCAAAATACGTATTTCCGTACATCGAAATGCTATTAGGGTTCATGACCCCAGGAGTCCAGCAGCACAACTTTTTGTTAAAACTAAACTCAGTTTCCACATTGGAATATATTGGTATTGAAGCAGTTAAATTAGCTCAAAGAGGGGGTGATACTGACAATTTGCTTTTAAAACATGAAGCCTACTGGATATATGATTTAAGTACATTGTCACCTAATGGTCTTAGCAAAGAGTTTGATATTTGTCCTTTTCTTCATTAATGAAGCTCATTGTATTTGTATTTTGATTATATATCTTTCAGTTAGGTATTTTTGTTCAGATTGTTTTGATTTGTTTAGGTAATGTTTTCTAATATTTTCACTTTTATTCTAGTTGTTGTGTGTTATGTGTTTTGTTGCTCTTGTGTTGAAGTGTTATGTAGTTGTTGGTTTTTTATATCATGTGATGTAATTGAGGATTTTGTTGCCCGTCAGACTTTTTTTTTTTTTTTTGTAGATCATGTACTGTCTCACATCTTTTCATCACGTGAATTTGCAGGTCAGAGTTCACTAAACTTGAACTTTACAACACAGTGAAATGCACAATTTCTTCTCATTAGAATAAAAGGTTTAGTGCAATCGTCACTTTTTGCTTCATCCAGACTCTGGACTGGACCGGGCTTGAGAGAGGAGAGACGGGGAAACACTCAGTGTGTGAGGATTCGGCTCAGCTAACTTAATAAAGCTTCGCTGCTTCTTTCCCAACTAAATAATACTGACAGCAAGTGCACACAAGAAATACACTACAAGGTAACCTGGCAAACAAGACCGCTTAAATACGAAACTAAGGGGACACATGACAGAAAACAACCAATGATGAGACGGAACCCGTGAACACTAACCAACGAAAACATGACGCATGAAACAAGATGACGACTTGATGGGAAAAGGAATCAAATTTAACAACACTTTGAAATAAAAGGTATGACATAAACATGAACCAAATCCTGAAACAGACGTGACACCATTATACTCTGATCTAACGTCATATGGAAGACAAGATCTGTCTCTGGTTCCTTTTCATGGCATCTGTCAAATGGAGCACAGGCCTCAGAAGTTTCTGAGAGCTGTGGAAGGATAGTACTGTATTTCCAGCTAAAGACAGGCCCTAACAGCTATGAGATCTGTGCATGCTCATAGACAACAAACACAATCACAGGTATTTATTTAATAGAGTGGCCAGACTGACAAAGAAGCAAGCCTCTGGAAGCAGACAGTTCCTCACAGCCTCAGTAATGAGTCGTCCTGAGGGACTATTCTATTGCAGTGTGAGTGTGCTCTATGCGTGTACTGTTAATGACTGCTCTCTGGCAACCCCATTAATATGTGTAATTGATGGATGTGACAAACACATCCATGAAGAGAAGATTTAATCACGCAGACTTTTCAGGGGCCTAATCAGTGGTTGAAGAGTCTGAAACCTGATGGGAGGTGACATGCTGTCTACTTAAAAGATTACTTCCCATGATAACAGTGCATATTAAAGGTGACTTAGATTCAATAAGAGATAATATCCATTTATGTTTATGAACTACCATCTATAATGGCTTCAGAGAAAAACCCTGTCTTTGTTCGGCAGCACACAGCGAGCTATCTGCAGAACTGTAAAACATTATTCCACTGAATGACTGTTTAATATTATAACAATAAGTGCCCATAAAATCAACATTTTATACTTGGGGAAGCAGTATTTTGTGCTCAATCACCTGAGGTGATCTGTCTGAAGAGCTCTTCCTCTCACACAGAAAAGAGTGCAGGTACTCTTGTTAGTATTAATCTTGCTTGTGTTGTTGTTGTTGTTTAAATAAATGATACTCTGAGATTTTGATTATGTTCACAACATTTCAGAGATCTGGTGGTTTATACTATATGGTTAAAGGTCCAGAGGTCCTGGATGAGGCTAGAACACTCATGTTCCTAACAGACACACAAACACAAGAGGAGGTCCAGCTGTTACCTTGATGTTGAGGAGAATGGAGCTTGGGCCGTTCCTTTTAATTCACAAGATTCAGCATATTTAACATACAGCAGCAACGATAAGAAGAGAGTGACTAAATAAAACTTCTGATTAGTGCACGGTGATTTAATTAGGATTAAAGCTATTCACAAAAAAGTCACCACCTCCTACAGCTACAGTACATTTTTGCTGAAACTACATAACCAGGGTCCAGGTCATAATGGACAGACCGGTACAGTCACAGTCTATAGCCTTGGACCTGAAGGTGTTTACTGTGTTTTACTGAGATGTAACGAGAAGTGGCATCAGTATCTGATGCTATGGGAACACTCTCCAGATGTAAGGACTGACTGAACCCTGTAAAGAACTAGATGATCTGATACTCTAATGGCCAGTCATGCGACACTCACAGTATGCACTTTGATTGTTTAAAAAAAAAAACACCACAGCACCATCCTGCAACACCACAGACCCCATCAGGATAAGAGTGAAAATGAGCCTTTAAAGCTGCACAGAGCAATATGGCAGAAATAGCAAGAGTAGTATGGTGGTATGCTATTCTGAATTTAAAGACCCAATGAAATCAAATGTAGAGTTTTGTGGCTGTTAGTGTGAGTATG
The DNA here is from genome assembly GCA_021397915.2 of Tor tambroides. NCBI lineage: Eukaryota > Metazoa > Chordata > Actinopteri > Cypriniformes > Cyprinidae > Tor > Tor tambroides. Next base: position 3,342 of record JAFVLL020018128.1, on the reverse strand, counting down.
TCAGTCTTGAGGTATATACGTATATGTTTAGTCAAACCAAAAATTATTCAGACAACACATATTTTTTTAGATATTTTTTTACTAATGGGTGCAGAACACTATAGTTCATTTATGTAAGTGAGGATGGCAAAATAAAGTAAACTGTGACATATTATACCCAAAAATTCTTCATACAGTGGACTACCAGTAAAATTTATATAAAATTTGGGACCAAAAATTTGATTTGACACTTTGACCTGACCATGTTTTGTTGCATAGCTTTCAATCAAAGTTATCTGACATTATCAAGATGAATTTGTTCTGACACAGTTTAACTCTGAGTTCTCGTCACAAAATGGTGAGTACAGAAGACACATGGCATCATGTATCAACTTAAATTACAAACTTTTCAAACTACACATCATCATTACTAAAATGATCACCATTTTACTGTTATAACATTCCCCAAAAAAAAAAAAAAAATGGTACAAATGTTGTCAAAACAAGAACAAAACAAGAGCTTTACATCAGTAGTCAACTGATATGGGCTGTTTAATGGCTGATGCAGATATTGCAGTGAGCAGGTGTCTAACTGACGAAATAAATGCAAATAATGGAGCTTAACAGGGTTTGCCATGCAGGATTGTGAATCTGACCTCTCTTCCCGTTCATGTGGCTGAGATTCTTCACACAGATAGACCATCACTGTATGAAATGTTGACAGTATGTGATAAAGGGTGCCAAAGTTTGTTTTATCATTATTATTATTATTATTATTATTATTATTATTATCATTGATAGTTAAAAACAGATAGGAAACTAATGAGGAGAATAGAAGCTCTAAGCAAAGTCTTAAAAACCATGAGCTCTTGTGTCTCTAGAGACCATCAACATCAAATACAAAAACTGTGCTAATTCTAAGAAAGCAAGTTGATAAAAAGATTGGATTGAATCCAATATTTGATAATAATATAGCATAACAAGAGATTTATAAGTTGTTTTTTATAGAATGGTCATTTTTGAAGAGGAACACCACAAGTCCCCCTAAAAGCACAAAAATTATCAAAAAAAAAAAAAAAAATTGGGGGAGGCTGTCATACCCTGTGTGAGCAAAGTCAGTAGGTTTTAGTCCAATGTGATAACATTAACTAGCATTTTGGGATGAAAGAAAATATTTTCCGTGTCAAAATGGCCAGAACACAACAGTATTATGTCAGTGATGCCAAATAGCATTGGTTCTCATTTTAATCAGACACTTTTGTGCATAGTTTGTATAAATGTATAAAACATAAAAATTAGAAGTGATTTAGTCTAATTATTAAATTCAGGATTTCAGTTTTCTAACTTTGGCTTGAATAGTTTTTTTTCTTTCTATGTGAGTTTTTTCAGTCAGTTGTCGCAGCTGAGGGGAAATCATATATAACTGGCAACAGTTTCTTCCTGTTCATACAAATTCATATTTCTGTGCTACACAGGAACGCAGCTTCACAACCTTCCCGCCGCATCTTCCTGGTGACATCTGCCTCTGGGCAGGTCAGTGCTGAGAGAAAGTGCTGGAGATTTACATTCTGATGTTCGCAATACGGCCTGCATGAATCTCTAAGACGAGGGGAAACATGTTTAGAGGCCCAAGAAAGCAGTGCTTCATCATTTTAATTGCACATCTCTAACCGGTTTCCTTCTGCGAGTGGAATGAGACTCTGGAGGAAGGTTGATGAATGTAAGGCCCCAGCAGCTGTTGCTAGACGTATTTCTCTTTTAAATTATTATTATATAGAATGATATGAGAAGAGAGCGATTTAAGGAGGGTGTGGTAAATACTAGTTCTGCTGTACATTACTAAAAATGCCTTATAGAGGACGTTCAGCTCACACTGAAGGCCAGTTTGATTGCATTTCTTCAGCCAATGGCAGGTCTATTTCACACCTACTTAGAAGCAATTAACAACAACTACAGGCAAAATATGAAGCAGAACATGACCTCTGAGTGTTTGCATTGGGTGGAAATAGCTTGCGGTGTGTTACTGTGACTTGTAACTTGTTTTTATTGTATTTTATTTATTTATTTTAAATTATTTTATTTTATTTTTTTTATGTGAAGTCAAGGACACAAACTAGACTCTGCTGTAGGTGCGTTCCAGTCAATCGTAAGTGCCCTGCAAAGTGGACTTCACAGGGGTGTAAACGAGATCCAATCCAAAGGAAGTGAATGTGTCCAGTTTGAAGAGCACAGGGTAGATGGACACATGGACTTCCTTCACAGGAAGTGGAGAGGGAATTTTCCCAGCAGTCATTGCACAAAATAAACACGACTGAAGCACTACAAATCACATCAGTCTTAGACCTTTAACATACAGTAGTTAGATTTGTTTGCATGTTACAATGTTTTGTACATTGCTTTCAGTTATTATATAAGTTATAATATACATATTTTAAAACAGTTGAAACACCAATCAATATCTGATGCTCATGGAGTGATTTATTTGGTGAGTAATCATAAGCAGGATAATGTTATATCATCTCTTACATATATATCTGTATTGTTTCAGCTGCTAGTTAGGTGCTGTTTATCTTTGCTGAAGCTTTCAGTGTAAGTGAGCTACTAAAAAACTACCCTCATACTCAAATAATACCCAAATCCATATTTTGTGTCCAAATCTTTACTTCTGTGGCATGTAGCTGGTAATAAGTGGGATAATGCACACCCTATTTTTACTCTAACAAGCGGCTGGCTGTATATTCCCCTTACAGCGCTATAGAGGAGGTCAAACATCTCAAAGGCTTCGACAGCGCTGGCATTATAAACAGCACTAATGAGCAGAAGAGGACACAACACCGGTGCCATGAAGAAACAGAAATTACACGCTTTTCAAACCTCACCGCTGCTAAAAACCTGCTCTCTTTTACTGTAGTAACAGCTACTGTGTCATTACACCAATTAACTACAGTTTCATCATAAATCCAAAGGAGGAATCTACAGCTTGATCATTTCTGTAAAATAACTGCTGTCAAATAGCTGTCGAGTGTGTCTTTGCCAGACTGTGACATAAACGAAATGCTAAAAGTGCGCTCATGAAGCTATTTCACAGCTACTTTATGTGTGTAATGTGCATGAGTTAATAAATGATACCTTAAGAAATAAAGAAATAAACACAAGCATCAGAGAAACATGTAATGCAATTAAATGTACACCAAAATGAAATATAAAAAAGAAAACAGAACACTAAACGGCTTTTTCTCAGTTAAAGTCACTTTAGCTTATTTAAATTATTATTATTATTATTTCCATTTCATTGCACTTCCATCACAATGTAGTCATGGTAATTTGCTTGAAAGAACATCTGAATGTTTTCAGGTAAGTTTA
>JAFVLL020018126.1:61951-100475 GCA_021397915.2 Tor tambroides | reverse complement strand
AGGGCTTTGGTTTGACTCCAGAACTCTAGCACTGCCTGTGCTCAGAAACAAATGCAAACATTCACATCGCTGAAACCTCTAAAGGCCGTCAGGCAGGACAGTAGTAAACACGTTCATGATACTGGAAGCACATCATGGTTATAATTTCTTCACTGTACACACAGAGGGCTTACATTTTGACTTAGCCTTTCTTGCCCTTTATATAAAATGTTATAGAATATAAAATACGCTACCATTTGGTCTCAGTAGGATTTTTTAAAAATGTTTTTGGCTGCTTGTATTTGATCAAAAATACAGTAAAAATGGTAATATTATGAAATATTTTTACAATTTAAAATAACTGTTTTCTTTTTGATTATATGTTAAAATCTAATTCATGTGATGCAAATCTGAATTTTCAGCATCATTACTCCAGTTTTCAGTGTCACATGATCCTTCAGAAATTATTCTAATATGCTGATTTGCTGCTCAAGAAACATTTCCTAATATTTGTGATGCCTAATATTTTTGTGGAAAATATTTTGTCTTACTTTTTAACTATTGAGTTATTTACTTAAACTGTTAAATTTAAAAACAAAAAACAAACAAAAAAAAACGTACTAACCGCAAACCTTTGATGTTTTTATAGATAAACTATACACTATGGCTTGTTTTTGTCATTATTTATGTCTTTGAGGCCTGTTTCATAACACTTTCTGAAGTTTGTGCTCATTAGCTAACTGTAATCCTTCTCTTCAAATATGTGAAATGCATTATGGGTATGCAGCGAGGGTGTGTATATCCATGTTGTCCAGCAGGCAGCTCTTTTCTTCATTAGAGCTGATTCGATGTGACTTTATTTGAGTGAGGTGTTCCTGCGGCCCTCTGGTCCACCTGGCCAGAACCCACAGCCTGTAAATTTGATATAACGAAGCGTTCCAGCAAGCAGCGTTATTGGCCAGAGACACAGGGGCTGTGAGCGAAAGAGAGCGATCTGACTGGTGCAGAGAGAGGGTGGGGTAGTCGGGAGAAAACGAGCGCATTTCAGCGTGTTCATCATGTCGTTTGATTCAGCTTGTACATTCAAGAACCATTTTTTAATTTCTTTGGCATCTCAAGTGCTCAAGCTCTGGATGGTTTAAGATGTAAAGCTTTGCAGGATTAGGTTTGTAAGAAGAGGATGAGGAGGAGGAGACGTGAGTGACAGGGGCCGTTGACCGGGTCAGAGGGATGGCAGGGCGGTCAGCACAAAGCTTAGAGGGAGTGATAGAGACTGATGGAGGTCTTCAAGAGGTCTTGCTTACATCAACTCATGGCTCACGCAACCTGGAGATGAGTTTGAGTTCAGTTCAAGAGCAGGGCCTCACGCCGCAAGACTACAAACTTCCCGCCAAAATCAGTATTGTATCTGGTTGGAATTGAAAAGTCCATTTTTAATTTTACGCTGTGTTCTTCTGTCATGTTTTCTCCCAATCTTTCCAAACCGTGACAAACGCCAGTTTCCCTTCTCTGCAGAATGCGATAATCTGCTCAACGAATCAGAGCGCACCATTCCACGCATTGTTAACAGTAATGGTGGCGCATTGAATACACCCCGCATCATAGTTTTCCTTATCTACTCTGTATTTTGTGATCAACAAACAAACAAAAAGTAGGGCTGCGCGATAAATCGCACGCCATTATCATGCGCATCTCATCAGTGAAGCCGGTTCTGTGATTAGTAGTAAATCTCCATCACATGCTTTCAGATGGAGCAGCATTTAATACACAGAGCCGTAGATCACCGACAACCTACGCAATATCCCGTTCGATTCAACTGCGATTATGAATGCGATGTTGCGTAGCTTGTGATCTACAATCGCATGCGATTTATTGTGCAGCCCTGACGGCATTGATGAACCTGTGGTGGTTTCTGCGGTGGGGAAGAAACGTAAGCTATTAATAAAGATTATTATTGACTTTCGTATTGTGTTGTGTATTTTCAATATGAAAAATAACCTTTATATTGATTCGATGGATTCATTGCATTTTGGGAAAAAAATAATCAGTTTTTATGATAAATCTTTGAAAATCAAGATCTGGATTTGATTTTTTTTTATGTTATTATAACCTAAAGATGCTATGTGAAAGTTTGAAACAGAAAATAGTGGTTTTCATCTTGCCACTTTCTTGGTAAAGAAAACACATTTTTACTCAAATACTTACTTTGGAACCAAAATCTTCATATATATATATATATATATATATGTGAGCGCATTAATTCATTGCATGAAACATTTGCAATGATGTAATTAACAAGGATACGACATAAAACTGTTTACTGTAAGACATTGACTATTGTATGTATGTGTATATATATATATATATATATATATATATATATATATATACTACACTACCTAATAATTTTCCAGAAATCCAGTTAGTTAGTATCTAAACCACAAATTTTAGGATATATTAGGATATATATATTAGGATATATATATATATATATCCTAATATATATATCCTAATATATCCTAAAATTTGTGGTTTAGATGCCTTTGACTGGATTTCACTGAAGAATTGTGGGTAGTGTAGTACAGCTAAACAACTTTTGGCTGACTTATGGCATTTATCATCAGGTCTTTCTTGAAAGGCATATGTTATCCATTTCTAAAAACCAAACCAAACAAAACAAATAAAAGTTTCGCTTGAGAAAATAAATAAGATTTTTACTTGCATAACTTGCATGCTGTTGTGTTCTAGAGTAAAAAAGGATGTGGCCTTTCCAGTGCAAGACGTATTTATTTAGTTATCACTTATTTCTTTGCATTTTTTCCTCCATCATTTCTTTCAGTCTTCTCCTGCTTATGTTGATGTTCTCTGTCTGGTTTGATGTTTCATGTTTTGTTTTGGTTTTTATATTAATAGAACTCTGTTCATATGCATGACTATAAGACATAGTTGGGAGAAAGAAAAAAGAGGCCGAAAGGAAACCGAAGGAAATGGAGAGGGAGGAACAGGGTCGGAGCCAGAAGTGAATCATGAACTAAGTGCATTTCCAACCTTCGCAATCTGATTTTTCCAGTCCATTTTGTCAGTGGCAGCTGTAGTGCAGTAGTTTTCAATGTGTGTACTATATCTCCCGCCATACTCTCCCTTCTCGCTGCTTTTAGCACATGCAAACTTTGCTCAGTTCCTCTGTTTCTGATTAAGCTTCATAAAAATACGTCACTCACTCACTCTACAGTTGCAGTTTGTTTCATTTCAGTGCATTTCAGCAGACTTTTCAGTTGCATGTGTTGTAGGCTGGCATTTTATCATATATACACACATTTCACTCTCTAACACAGGTTTAATTGCAAAGGGATTTAATTGCATTTTCTCCCTCATTGATAGGGCTGCAAAGTTTGTCCAAAAATTTAGATTATATTTCAACATGACCATTAAAATAATGTCAACAACAATAATTTTTATCAATAATAATATTTTATTTTATTTTATTTTTCTGTCATTTCGTCAGTTTTGAAATAAACCTGAAATCTTAAAATGGCTTATTGCGATCACTACAATTTAATTAACTTAATTAAAAGAGCTTGATGGTTTAATTTTTGAAAATGAAGAAATTAAGAAGAAAATACATTTTAGATTTTATTATTATATTTTATGAGTAAAATATTACTACTAATAATAATAACAACAACAAAAATAACAATATTACAAATGTAATTTTAATTAAATAAAATATTTTAATAATTTCAGTAATCATCATTGTAATATTTCACTGTAAAATAAAAAAAAAAATCAGTATTTAGAAAAAATACTAAAAATGTTATTTTACAGTACAGTTCTGAAATTGCAAATCTAATATTTTTCAAACATTAAACCAAGGTTTTATTTTGATGGAAAACTGCAGGCTGCCCTTTAATTTTCTCTGTTGTTGACGACATTACAAGTTTGGGAAGATGGTTGGTGCATATTGCGTTCCCAAAAGATTAATTTATGCAGGTCAAGAAAAAAAAAAGTTTGAAGCAGTTTTTTTTGCCAGTTGTAATTTAGCTTTCATTTAGCATTGTTAACGTGCATTTAGTTACTTCCCAACACTTGTATAATCTGATGTTTCTGCCAACAGACAAACTAGTGTTTTATTCTCATCACAAGCTACTTTGATCAAGTGAACAATGCTAATTGTTAAATATTTTGTCTGATTCTGTCATGTTTGCATGTAGCAGAAAATGTGTAGCACATTCAGCTCCATTCCAGAATTCTATTCCACAAAATTGCAGTCCAGAGAAAATTCCATTCCACAGAATTCCGCAGATTTTCCCTCAAAATTAGAAGTGCAGAAACTGGGGAAAAATTCAGTAGATTATAATGAACTGCGTAGCTTCCAAGTTCTTCTGGCCTGTCAGTCTTATTTAATTTCATTCATTCATGTACATGTCTCTATGCATTTTCATCTGTTTTTCTTTTTCTGTCTTGCTGTCGCATCCCTCCACCTACTTTTTCTTTTTCTCCATCACTTTCCCTCACACCTCCTCTGCTTTTCCTGTTTTAGTCTCACCCCCTTGTCCTCCCATATCTGTCTCTCTCTCTCTCTCTCTCTCTCTCTCGATCTCTTTCCAAAGCTGTTTTTCATAAAGCGTTGGCTGGAATGGCAGATCCCAGAGGCGTAGTGTGAAACGCTAGACTCCGATGGAGCAGGAGCCAAACAGATGCAGCCCTTCGTCTCAACATATACCTCAGCCTCTCTCTCTCTCTCTCTCTCTCTCTCTCTCTCTCTCTCTCTATCTGTCTGTCCCTCTCCACCCTGCGACACGCTCCCAAAGTTCCTCAGACTCTTCTGCAACTCTCCTCCACCCAGGCGCTGAGAAACACTTTGCGCTTTTGTTAATCTAGCTGGTAAAATTGCTTGAGGTGTGTTACCTCAGTGAGATACACTTGTTTATTTCTGCACTTCACACTGAATTGTCTTCCCAGGCTGAGGTACTTAAAGAGATAGTACACCCAAATATGAAAATTCTGTTTGCATCTTCATGTTACTCAAAATTATTTAATGATCATGAGTGCAGTGATTTATTTTCATTAAAATGTTAAAACTTGGTTGTTTAACATTTGAAAGTTCATAAATTAAGATCATAAATAGCCATAGAAGAGCCATAATAACACAAAAAGAGCCATAGATATTAGTATTGTAATTTTAAAGTTGTACTCTAAACTAAAATTATTTTTATTTTATTTATATTTATTATGTATATTTTTGTTATATTTTTAAATACTATTTTTTAAATTTTACAGTCAGATATTACAATAGTAATATTTCTTATATTATTGTATTAATATATTATCTTATATTATTAGTCATATTTTATATATTATATATCATTTCTACATATTTTTATTTTTTATTTGTAATGCTAATAGTAATTGTTATTAATAATAAATGTTCATTTATTTTACAGTCTCATATTACAATGGTAATACTTGTTAATAACATTTATTAAAAAATATTATTATTATTATTATTATTATTATCATCATCATCATCAAATACTCATTTTATTTTACAGTCTAATATTAAAATAGTGATACTTACTTTGTTTAATATTTATTTAGCCTAGTAATAATTATTTATTTTTATTATTAAATGCCATTTTTATTTTACAGTCAAATATAACTAATGTTTTTTGTTTGATGTTTGTGTTCAGTAATGAGTATAATAATACATTTATTAATAAATAATACATATATTTATTAAATATTACCCAAATTGAGCAGTTCTGCAAATAAACGCAGCAAACTTAGAGCTGCTTTTTTTAATGCAATGCAGATCACAATCACTTTTTTTTTTTTTTTAATCTGAAAAATTGCAATTACATTTTTTCCCCCTCAATCATGCAGCCCTAGGGGTCATTCACACAGAACATTTTTGCTTTGAAAAACACGAGACATGGGCAGTGCAGTGGGGAAATAAACTCAAGTCCTCGTTTTTGAACTTGAACTTGAGCTCTTGAGTGTTTTTACAAGACCCTGTGTCATTTGTGGGATGAGCGTGACGGTCAGACATCTCTGTCTAGCACATACATACATCGAAAAACAACGGAAAAGTAGCACAGTGGAATGGAAAAATGCATTCACATGGCCCCCTAGTCTATATGCACGTTCTTTGTATAGATAAGAGCATTTGTAGCGAGGTGTTTGGGAGGATGACTGTGATGGATCTGGTTCTGAGGTGTTCTTCAGTTTCCACCTTTCCTCCCGTCGGATTCTGTTTCCTCTCAGCGAGCGTGTTGCCAGCGCTCCTCATTCCTGCGAGACAGACGGAGAGATTTAACCTGGTGTTTATGAGCGGGATGAGTTTGACGCATGACCTCCTGACACGGGATCTGATTTAATATTCTCTTATCGCAGAGGTGCCGTCCTGATGAACGAGCTGAGAGCATTAACGTCTTATCTGCTCCAACAGGCCCAAAGACAGATGAGATACAGGCTTAACTCTGCACTGATACAGAACGGATAAGATTACATTAGTTCAGTTTTATAAGTGGATTGATAGATGATGGAAATCTATTAGCTTGGCGATCGATGGTGTGAGCCGCTAAAAGCTGAAACACGCACAAAACCGGATCTCCTTAAATGACCTTAAAGGGATAGTTCACCTAAAAATGAAAATTCTGTCATTAATTGCTCACCTTCATGTCGTTCTAAACCCATAAGACCTTTGTTCATCATCAGAACACACATTAAGATATTTTTGATGAAATCCGAGAGCAATTATAGACAGCAAAGGTCCTACCACGATCAAGGCACAGAAACTTATTTTTGTTTTCTTTGCGCACAAAAAAGTATTCTCGTAGCTTTGTAAAATTACGGTTGAACCACTGATGTCACATGGACTATTTTACCGATGTCCTAACTACGTTTCTGTGCCTTGATCGTGGTAGTACCCTTGCTGTCTATGGGAGGGTCAGAAAGCTCTCGGATTTCATCAAAAATATCTTAATTTGTGTTCTGAAGATGAACGAAGGTCTTACGGGTTTGGAACGACATGAGGGTGAGTAATTAATGACAGAATCTTCATTTTTGGGTGAACTATCCCTTTAAAGCCACTTGTGGGTGCAAAAACTTTTTTTTCTTGTTCAAAACCCATTTTAGTTCCATAATGTGACATTTTTCAGAGTAAAATGGGATAATTACTAAAAAGGTAGATTGTTTTATTTTGATAAAAGATCAAACTTACATTAGAATCACATGCTTAAGAAAGTAAATAGGGTTCATTTTAGGGTGTGTTCACACTTGTCATGTTTGGTTCGATTAAAACGAACTCTGCTGCGACTGCTCTGTTAGTGCGGTTCATTTGAGTAAGTCTGAGCGCACCAAACAAGCGGACCGAGACCGCTAAAAAGATGGGTCTCTGTCCGCTTCCAAACGATCTCTTGTGCGGTTCGAATGAAATATGAATACAACACGGACCAAATGCTTCTAAACGAACCAAAAACAGGAAGTAATGACAAGATGCGACGCTATGTGACATGATTTGAAGACGCGGAATGAGCGACGTATCCAAAACAAAATGAGCACAGGGCAAACGTGGAGCAACGAGGAGGTAAAGTGCCTTTTATGAGCTCCTCGTGAGTTCGCAGGTGGTGAAAATAAAATACGTACACGCAACAATAAGCACTCTTAGTCCAGCAGATGGCATTTCATGACAGAACTTACCGAACACCGCAAACAATAGGTGTGTTCGACTTAAAGTGGCACTGAGCAGAGCGATCGGTTAATGGATACTTTGATGTCGTACACCGATCGGTCTGTGCAGCGCCGCTTTAAGTCGAACACACCTATTGTTTGCAGTGTTCAGGAAGTTCTGTCATGAAATATGTCATTCAACCTCAGTCAGGTTGTGAACATATGAGTATGCCTTTAGGTTCACTGTAGCAGCCATATCACCCTGCAGCCCAAGACTGGTTGCCCACTGAAGCTAAGCAGGGTTGAGCCCGGTCAGTACCTGGATGGGAGACCTCCTGGGAAAACTAGGTTGCTGTTGGAAGAGGTGTTAGTGAGGCCAGCAGGGGGTGCTCACCCTGTGGTCTGTGTGGGGCCTAACACCCCAGTGTAGTGACGGGGACACTATACTGTAAAAAAGCACCGTCCTTTGGATGAGACGTTAAACCGAGGTCCTGACTCTCTGTGGTCATTAAAAATCCCAGGATGTCCTTCGAAAAAGAGTAGGGGTGTAACCCCGGCATCCTGGCCAAATTTGCCCATTTGCCTCTGACCATCATGGCCTCCTAATCATCCCCATACACTGATTGGCTTCATCACTGTCTCCTCTCCACCAATAAGCTGGTGTGTGGTGGGCGTTCTGGCGCAATATGGCTGCCGTCGCATCATCCAGGTGGATGCTGCACATTGGTGGTGGTTGAGGAGATTCCCCCCCTTCTATGTAAAGCGCTTTGAGTACCCAGAAAAGCGCTATATAAAATGTAACGAATAAATTATTATTAAAAATGCCAGTGTGAACGCTAAGCGGACCAGGACCAAATGAATCATTTTCCTTTTTGGTCCGGACCAAATAAACCAAACGAACCGAACTACAAGTGTGAACGCACCCTTAGTTTCATGTTGACTTTTAGGTATGGTTTCTTCTCACAGACTCTTCAGTTTCATGAGACATTGAGGAAAATGTCCCATTCTCACGTTTCTCCATGTGACATGAAGAAGTCCGTCTGCTCTCGGGTCGTGTGTTTTTCTCATGGTGCCGTGTATCAGCTAATCTTTCTGTGGTGTGATATGGGGGAACGTAACTGAAGGAAGTGAGTGTGTGTGCGGGCCTGGCTGACACTCAAGGCTTTTAAAGAAAATAGGAAGTCTAGACGTGTTTATTTGTTCGCCCTATCAGATCATGAGATAATGCTCGGACACATATGAACTGCTACATTTTTTTCATGCAATCTGTTGCGTCTCCATTTTTAGTGCAGTCGTCGAAACAACTTGTCACACTGTATCGCCATCTGCAGGTGGGATGTCTCATTTTTTACTGAGATTCAAAGGCAGATGATGACTTCTAAAATAACTTTTATTTGATGTTTTTCATGCTTAGTTTTAGTTTTTTGTTTACTTTGTGTTATATTATTTCAGCTTTTGAAAAATACTTTTTCATTTTAGTTTTAGCTTTAACTTTTAACTTTCAAAGCTTCATCAGTGCTGCAGATTAAGAAATTAAAACTTATTCTAGTATTATTTATATATAATATATAATACTATTATAGTATGTATTGGCTTTTTTATATTTTCATTTTTCATTTTAATATTTAAATTCTAGTAATTTACATGTGCTTTGTCATTTTTATTAGTTTTTTAATCTTTAATTTCAAGTTTGATTTAAATCATTTATGTGCTTTTTATTATTATTTTTTTTAATCTTTCTTTTTATTTCAGGTTCAATTTTAGTCATTTTGGTACTTAAGCTTATTTAATTTCAGTTATTCCCCAAAGCAACATTATTTACTATGATGGAAAAAAACTTCCTCATTAATGTTACAACAAATTAAAAAGGTTACTTTAGTATTATTTATATGCTATACTAATAGTATTTATTATGAATTAGCTTTTATTTTTATATTTAAACTGTATGAATTTTTGTAATTTTATGTGCTTTTGCCTTTTTATTAGTTTTTAATTTATCTTTAATTCTTCATTTTCCTTAACTTATTTGCCAAGACAACATTTCACATTTTCGTCTACATTTTTTAAAGTAATATTTAATATTTACATTTTATTTCAATTACCAGAAATTCATTTTAAATCGATTTAACTTTTTGTTAGCAACACTGGTTAAAAGTGAATACTATTAGCTCAAGTTCTTTGTTTTATAAATTCAAGTTTATTAGTTTGCAATAGTGTAAATTTATCCAATTGTCACCCTGATCGTCATTGTCAGATAAATGCTATTCTCAATGCAAAACATACTCAGAAATGTGTTTTAAAAGATACTGGCCCTTTTAAATACCTTTAATATAGTAAGCCACTTGTTTTAGTAGCTTGTTATGCAGCTAACTGTAATTGTCTAATAGGTTAGCTTGACTGTAGTTTAACTACAGTATTATCTAGTTCATACTACCGGCGGCCATATCCCATGCTCCTCTCTCCCTATCTCTCTCTGTGTCTCTTTCTGCTATTCAGACCCTCATTAGCTAAAATAAGCACATGCGTTCTTTAACAGCCGTTCCTTTATGTGTTTGTGTGTAGTTTTACAGCGCTCGTAAAACACCTCCACTCAGTTTGGAGTGATTATCTGTGAGTTTACCAGCCCAAATAAATCCACTCCGGTTCTCCATCGAGGGCTTTCAGCTGCCGCAGTGATTTTGCTCTGGATTTCATGGCTTTAATTGTGTAGTTCACTGGGTTTCAGTAGTGTTTTTGTTTGTTATAGAGATGCTGCGCTGGAATCCATTTGAGAGAAGTGTTGTGTGAATGGCACTTTATAGTATGTGCGTTATGTAATGGTGTGATGAAGAGTGAAGACCACACAGGAAAACCAGATGGACTTCCTAAAACAAAGAGAGAGTTGAGTCTCGGCATAAAACCTGGTCCACTTTTCTGATTCTGGCCAAGAAGTGTCCGTTTACACAGGAAAATTGATTTGTGATTGACATGTGAAGCGACCAGTGTGTTTGCAGCGTGATTTACTGCATGTTTATCATATCTCTGTGTGAGCCATCATGAAAGAATTGAAGACATGAAGACGTAAGGTCAGGGTGTGAATGCTGTGGCGGTGTGTGTTTTATCATGGCATTGTGGTCTCTCTGTTGTGTTCACTCCATCATGGACGACAACAGACCCAACTTTCTCTCTCTCAGTGTCTGTGATCTCAGCCAGCGCGTCTCTCTTTCACTCTTCCTTCTACACTCCCTCTGCTCCACTTTCTTGGCAAGATCGGCCGTTCCCACAGCTCAGCCACGTCTCTCTCCCTGTCTGTCTCTCTCTCGGTTTCAATCTCTCTTTTTGGCAGAACCCGCCTCACATGATCCACGCACACGCGCTCATATCATCCTCACATCTTTTATACTCTGATATACAAGCTGACTTGTTAGCATACTTCACATACTTCAGCGTGTAAACAATCATCCCAGAACCCCATTATTTCATGGTGCGCCTGATTTGTAGTTTCTGAAATCGTTTTTCTGTGATTATGAATCTCTCACATGAAAACAGTCGTCCAGACAAAAGACATACTTAGAAAGTTAACAGTTATTAATGGTGTGCGCTAAGGCAAGAAGCACTATACTTAGTGTTTGGTCAGATCTCTAACATTCAGTATATGAACCCTAAGAAAACTTCAGAAAACAGACATGAATCGTGTTTTGTTGAGTGCAGGTGTGCTGTTAGTTTTTCAAAACAATCCAATGTGACATTTTTGAGGTTTGTAAGATTTATTTTATTTTATTTTGTTTTTTATTTTTGTGAAGAAATTAATATTGTCTTTCAGCAAGGATTCATTAAATTAATTAAAAGTGACAGTGAGGACATTTGTGACATTACAAAGGATTTTTATTTCTATTAAATCCTGTTCTTTTCAACTTCCTGTTCATAAAAGAATTCTGAAAAAAAAAGTTGAAGCACATGTGTTTTCATCATTGATAATAATAATAAATGTTTACTGAGCAGCAAATCAGCGTTTTAGAATGATTTCTGAAGGATCATGTGACACTGAAGACTGGAGTAATTATGCTGAAAATTCAGCTTTGATCCCAGGAATAAATGACATTTTAACATATATTAAAATACAAAACATTTACTTTAAATTTTAATAATATTTCACAATATTACGGTTTTGACTTTATTTTTGATCAAATAAATGCAGCCTTGGTGAGCAAAAGAGACTTCTTTCAAAAACATAACATCAAAATATACACACAAACAAAATCAAAAAACAAAATATAAAAATAAAATTCACAATATTTAATAATTACTAAAAAAAATTATAATAACACTGGTTTTAATTTGTTAATCTGATGAGGAAGTTTGTATATTATTTATTTTATACCAAAGCTAAAATTAAGATTAAAAAAAAAATACAGAAAAAAAACTTTTTCTTAATCTTAAAAACAGAAAAACTAAAACTAAGCAAGGTTACATAACAAAAATATATAGTTATTTTTGAACCATTTAGGAACAGGATTGTAATGGCTCCAAAAGTGACAATAAACCACCATAAAATTAGTCTCTACAGCTCACGTGTTATAAGTCAAAATTAAGTTATTTTTATGGCTTAGAAGACTTAATACAGAGTCAAAGTCATGTGTATGGCTTTTAATGGTATCCGTCAGCATTTGCCTTCATTGTGTGTTAAAGTGCAGCTTGAACACTGCACTAAACGTCTCATTTTGAGATCCACAGAAGAATGAAAGTTATACAGGTTTGAAATGACATGAGGGTGAATAAACAATGACCAAATTTTCATTTGGGAGAACTCTCTCTTTAAATGAAGGATTGGTGAGCATAGGAGACTTGTGAAACATAAAATCTTACAACCCCAAACTTTTAAACAGCAGTATATCTTGGGAGTTCAAAAGAAAGCAAACATTATAGAAAGTCGTTTAGCTTCTCTCTGAGGTGTAGCACGTCATCTGATTTTCTTCCAGCTCCCCTCCCAGGCCATTACACTGTGACCACATATGTTTTACTCTAAACACGGTTTATTTCAGGCCAACATTTACCTTCCTGAGGTCAGCAAACCCGCTTTTCCTGTGTCCCCCGCTCCCTGGTGGCCATCGAGAGTCACTGCACCCTTTCCACGCTCAGATTTGATCAGAATCACCACTGTGATACTATTTTCACCCCAGACATACTAAAAACTGTACTGCGTTCACGAGTGCCAGCGTTTGCATCAGTGTAAACACAGATGGAAGTTTTAGATGCTAAATTGGGGCGACAGCGCTGAAATCACAGCACACAAACACCCACGGACAGATGTGTGTGTGTGTGTGTGTGTGTTATCGCTCTCCTTTCGGCTCAGTTCTGCATGGATAGTAAATGGATTAGATTACGATAAGGTGTGTGTGTGTGTGTGTCTTTGATGTGTGTACATAGTAAATGTATAGATTAGACGTTGGCCGTTATCCTCTGAGAGCGGCAGACTGTGTCTATCCGTGCCAGCTGCTTGGTTACATCTCTCTAATCAGACGAGAAGAGGACAGAACATGAAAGAGATGGGCGGCACGCCAACTTTCTCTCTGTCTTTTTTTCTCTCTCTTTTTATTTTTTTCCCCATCCAGTTTTTCGTTTCTCAGCCATACCGTGTGTCCACGTTTCTTTTGCGTTATAGCTGCTGTTGTGAACGTCTCTATTCCCCCTCCCCGCTCTGCTTCTCTCCGTCTTTCTGTGCTGTGCCGGGTGTGTAGTTGGCACGGAGCGGGCACAGACGGGCACACAGATGGGCAGTGGACGATGCAGGGCAGATCCCTACACACCTGCTCCTCTTTGGCATGACCCAGGCCAGACACATACACACACACACACACACACACACACACACACACACACACACACACACATGCGTAAACAGAAACGTAGAGAATCTGCATTTGTGTGTCGTAAACACAACACGTGCAAGGGCCTTAAAGGGACAGTTCACTCAAAAATAAAAACTCTGTCTTCATTTACTCAAAAATCACTTGCTGCCTTAGATTTTTTTTTTTTTTTTTTTTAGTTGTTGTTGAATCAAATTGGCTGTACAAATATTTTCAGCTTAAATTATATGTGACCCTGGACCACAAAACCAGACATATGGGTCATTTTTTTTGAAATTGAGATTTATACATCATCTGAAAGCTGAATAAATAAGCTTTCCATTGATGTATGGTTTGTTAGGACAATAATTGGCTGAGATACAACTATTTGAAAATCTGGAATCTGAGAGTACAAGAAAATCTAAATATTGAGAAAATCACCTTTAAAGTTGCCCAAATGAAGTTCCAAGCAATGCATATTACTAACTAAAAAAAATGATATATTTACGGTAGGAAATTTACAAAATATCTTCATGGAACACGATCTTTACTTAATATCCTAATGGTTTTTTGCATAAACGAAAAATTGATCATTTTGACCCATACAATGTATTTTTGGCTATTGCTACAAATATACCCGTGCTACTTAAGACTGGTTTTGAGGTCCAGGGCCACATATTAAACTGACTTAAATTGAGTTGAATTTCATATCACTTAAAATAAGTTGAAACTGGTTTAATTATTTTGATGAAGTTAAAGTAATGCAAAAACTTATTATGACTTATTAATCATGTCATTTTTATAGTGTGTTGTTATTATCTAAAATTATTACAAATCGTTTTCATAAATTAAAATAAAGCTGACTTTGAAATAAAATATAAATATTAGATGAAAACTTAAAAAGATGTACTTTGGAACGAACTGAAATAAAATTAGTTTAAGGTGAAGTACTGTAAATTATTCAAATTGAGAATGAATTAAAAATACAGTAAATTAAAGGCAAGTAGAAATATTAACAAATACTAATAAAAGTGGCAAAACATAACAAAATTACTAAAACTTAAATTAAAATGAAAACTGCTAATTCATAATATTAATAAATACTGTAATAGTATATAAATAGTACTAAAATAACACTGAGATTAAGATTAAATTAAATCACACAAAAAAAAATCGTTTAAATAAAATAAAATAAACAAGCAACAACAACAACAAAATAAAATAAAGTAACAAAAATACATAGTTATTTTCAAAGTCATTTATAGAAACAGGATTCTGATGGCTGCTTTTTTCTTTGGTAACCAGCTGTCAAGCTCCAAAAATGACATTAAAGCACCATTAAAATATTCCATACATGTCATATATTAAGTCATAGGTCAAAATTAAGTAAAATTTTTATAGCTTAGAATATGTAATATAGGCTAAAAGTAATGTGGATGGCTATTAATTAGGGATGCACGATATTATCAGAATGATATCGAGATCGGCCAATAATGGCTTAAAATTTGAACATCGGCATCGCCCCGATAATAAAAATCATGCCGAAATTCCTTGCCGATAAAACAAAAAACTGTAAAATACACAAATAATATTAAGATTGTGTTTCTGATTAAATAAAGCAGTAATCAATGTCGTAAAATCACGAGTATGCTTTGATTTAAAGGTCAGAATAGCAGATAGCTTACATGAATAAAAATCAAACATGACACTTGTAAATTAAATAATTTTATATATACAGATATATTCATTAATGTGTAATATGCTTTTTTTTTCAAATGGATTATGAAAACTTAAATACAAGGACCTCTAAAACATTTTCAGAGTTTTTACAACTCTTTTGCTTTAGACCATATACAAAAGTTAAATCTTCAATTAAAATGTTAAGGTTATCACTGCATTTGTCTGAGGAAAAAAAAATGCAGTGATTGATTTATAGTTGTTTTCAGCTTTCAGTTTATTCTCATTATAAAAGAACTTCATTAATTGTTTATTTAATTCTACCAAATAATTACTGGTGTTGATTCCAAATAAAGACCTGGTGTTGTTTCCAAACAAAAAGAAATATATCGGTATCAGCATCGGCTATCAGCCAAAATGAGTTGAAAAATATCGGCATATTGGATATCGGCAAAATCCAGTATTGTGCATCCCTAATTTTAATTGCCATTTACTATCATTGTATGTTAAAGTGCAGCTTGAACACTGTAGTAAACATCTCCTTTTGCGGTCCACGGAAGAAAGTAAGTCATACAGGTTTGAAATGACATGAGGGTGAGTAAACAATGACCAAGTTTTCCTTTTTTTTTTTTTTTTTTTTTAAAATCATCCTCTAGCGTGGATATGCATATTGTAATCATGTTTAATATGCAATGTGTGTGGCCAGCGATTGGATCAACAGCACGCATACACTCACCCAAACGAATACAAATGCACATACATGCTCGCAGACGTGTTTGCCAGAGGAAACACAAATCCATGCCCAGTTTCCCACCGTAATGCCCATGTGTGTATGCACACGCATACACGCTCACACACGCACTTACATGCAAACTCCAAACACACCTGCCACATTACATGTTCACATTTCATATCCACCCCCCGCGAGTGTCCGCATACATATTAATCTACAAACGCGTGGCCGGGGGGGTACTGAGCAGGTATAGACCCCCTTTGAAAGCGCAAGCTGCCTGATTTCACTCGCTGCAGGGGCTGCTGGGAAACGCAGGGCTGAGGGGGCGCGGGCACAGGATGGAGTGTGCTTTCATAAGATAGGAAATGAATAAATAAGTGCTGGTGGAGGGGGGCAAATAAATAAAGTCCAATAAAAGAGCTCAGAGAACATCTGTGTGGGATCGCCGTGGGGATTAGGAGGGTTTGGAACATTTTAAGCGCATTACGGATTAAAAAAAAAAGGTCAGAATGTTTAGCAACATACCGATAAACCTCTTAAGCAAAACCCAAATGGAAAAGCTGTGCTGCCTCTTCATTCTGCATCGTGGTGTGTGTGTATACCTAAGGTGTGGAGGCGTGCATTGGCTTTTTGTGTTTTTTTTTTTGTTTTTTTTGGGATATGCATTGCACATTTTCGTGCAGTATACATTTTCCATGTATTTGTCATCATAAGCCATGACGTTTGAATCCAGGGGATCTAATATGCCTCTCCAACTAAAACACACACACACACACACACACACAGAAGTAATGTTTTCTCTTTAGGGCAAGGATACATTTGGGTCAGTT
The DNA here is from genome assembly GCA_021397915.2 of Tor tambroides. Taxonomy (NCBI): domain Eukaryota; kingdom Metazoa; phylum Chordata; class Actinopteri; order Cypriniformes; family Cyprinidae; genus Tor; species Tor tambroides. Next base: position 83,760 of record JAFVLL020018126.1, on the reverse strand, counting down.
TCATTTGAAGTTAATATAATTCAAAATTGAATTTTTAGTTTCTTATTTTACTTTCCACATGCACAATCTTTCAAAAGTTTGGGATTGGCAAAGAAGTTGAAAGACATCAGTAAAGTAAAAACAGTAATGTTGTTTAATATTATTACAATTTAAAAGAACTGTTTTCTGTTTTAATTTGTTTTAAAATGTGTTTTAATTTTTTTCAGGATTCTTTGATGAAAAGATAAAAAACAGCATTTAAAAAAAAAAGGATTTCATTCTAAACATCTTTACTGATACTTTTGGTCAATTCGATGTATCCTTGCTGGATAAAAGTATACATTTCTTTAATATTTGCATTTTTAAAAAAAATCATACTTTTGAACATGTATCAGCTATTTGCTATTCCTGAATTTAAAAAAAAAGTTCATAAGTTTATCTAACATTGCTTTTTGGTTGATGTCATGTTGTTTTTGTTATATTGTAGATTGTTATAAAGTTTTTTGGCAGGGGTTAAATTGAACCCCAAAACTGGCAAAAAGCAACAAATTATGTTTAACACTTTTGTGATAGTACTTTATAAATGTGACCCTGGACCACAAAACCAGTCATAAGGGTCAACTTTTTGGGATGTATACATCATCTGGAAGCTGAATAAATAAGCTTTCCATTGATGTATTGTTTGTTAGGATAGGACAATATTGGGTTGAGATACAACTATTTGAAAATCTGGAATCTGAGGGTGCAAAAAATCAAAATACTGAGAAAATCACCTTTAAAGTTGTCCAAATGAAGTTCAAAAAATTAAGTTTTGATATATGTACAGTATAAAATTTACAAAATATCTTCATGGAACATGAGCTTTACTTAATATCCCAATGATTTTTGGCATAAAAGAAAAATCAAAAATTTTGACCCACACAATGTATTTTTGGCTATTGCTACAAATATATCCGTGCTACTTAAGACTGGTTTTGTGGTCCAGGGTCACATATATATTTGCTAGAAACAAAATAATACTCTGATATGTTTAGTTAGGAAGCAGTAATTGTAATGCCATGAAGATATTTAGTGTGTTTCTATTAGGAGTTTTGTGTGGTTATTGAGTTTTTAATTATAAATCTCATTGCTTAGTAAAAGTCACATCACAAATGGCGCAGGACAAGTTTGTACCAAAGTTGAGTGTTCAGGATTTGGAGTTTTTCAGCTCACTAACACAAAGTATGAGCAATAAAGTGAAGAATGCCTTAGTGAAAACCTTTCAGAGATCCTATAGGTCAAGCCTATTTAGTTTACCAATACAAAGAAAATCATGATTATAATAGCAAATATGTCTTTGCTCTCACAAGCGCAGTCATTTCTGAATATTTGCATGCTAAATGAGTCATTAGACGGCACCTTTTAAGAAATAGGTGTGTGAATGATCAACACTTGCTGTTTAGGGATGGTAATAGTTTTAAATACCCTGTCAAACAATGGTTTTCCATTTGAAACTTACACAAGAAGTGTTCTACCATTGTAAAGACACTTTTGTCATGTTAAAAGCACTGCCACTGTGTGTGTGTGTGTGTGTGTGTGTGTGTGTGTGCGTGTGCGTGCATGTGTCGCCCAGTATCTTTGGCATGGTGTGTTTAGAGGTCCTTTGACTGTGTGTGCCGGGAAGATAAGGATTAGCAAGAACATTGTTGGATGCAGTAGCTGTGTGTGTGTGTGTGTGTGTGTGTGGTTGCATGCTGATAACGGTGTTGATTGGACTCCATAGGCTGGAGTCTGTGCTCTAATAATGGACAGTCTCTCTTTTGTGTGTATGAGTTTTGATGATCTGGCCCCCTGCTCCTCTGCGCTTTGTCTGTGCCCAATAGCGCGGCCTTTCTCATTCACTCGCGTCCAGTTCTGCATAGTGAGCTTCACTAATGTGCCATGTAATTGGATTGGAGGTCATCCGAGACGCCTCCTTAAGCTGCGCTTCATACTTCCACACCACCAGAGGGTGCTGATCAATACGGATTGTAGCCATTTTGAATTCACAGAATCCATTGGTAGCCCGGCTAATAAAATGAACTAAATGGAATGTTGATTCTGATTAGAATTCTATTTACAGTTTGAAGAATGAGTTTACTTGTCGCCGTAATTCATCTTAGAATAACATTTTTCTTTTAATTTAATTGTATTGCAAGTATTTGTTGTCTAAAAAAATGTACTGTGGTAATATCAGGGCGCTAGCTTTCTCATTTTGGTTTAGTTTAACTAGAACTAGAACAACAACAAAAATAAATGATAAAAATAATAATATGCTGTAAATGGTAAACAACTATATAGACATTTAAAAATAATAATAATGACAAATCGCAGAACAAAATTACTAAAACTGAAATAAAATTGAAAATGGATAAATTAATGGAAAAACTAAAAATAATAAAATTGAAAAATACATTCAAATAAAACTACTTAAAATTAAATTACATAAATAGAATTTAAAAATAAATTATTTATTTTTATTATTTATTTATGTATTATCTATTTATTAATTTTTATTAGTTATACAGATTTTTAAAAGTTAATCAGATTTCTAGGTGGACAGAGGTGAAAGACCGGGACCGAAGCCCCCTTAAATCATTAAACAATGTGTTACCATCACTACATCATGGTACCACTATAGTAGTTTTTGTAAGAAATATAATATATAACACTTAGAATGAGATTGCATGAGTTGATTATAGTGTTTTACATCCAGTTGAGGCGATTAAAGCACATTTACTTACATATCAGCTCACAGTATCAGTAAGTGTGCTTCTGCGAAACAAAACACGGCGGCAGTCGATATTTTCCCCCCTCAATTAGCGTGTAGCACAAGTAGCTGAAAATAACCTTCATTTGCGAGGCTTTTAGCATATAGCGCGTTGGTGGAGAGGTTTTCTCTCTCTGAGAGGAGTGCGTCTGTGTGTGGGTGCTTTTGTAAGCTAGCTGGAATGCTCTGGTACCGCCAATGCTAAGATGGCTGCCAAGCGCTAAGATGGCTGCCAGGATTCCATACAACAACAGCAGCAAGCGAACGAGGGGGTGCGAGAGAGAGAAAAGAAGGAAAGGGGGCTGTTGTGTTCATTTTTTCCTTCAAAACATATAGCGTTGGTTTTTTTAAAACCACATTCTGTTGCTGCACATAATTAGCTGTGCATGCTAAGGCCAAACACCACTACTGCTAAATTTCGAGGCAAATCTACAGACCAGAATATCATAGAAGGGTAGGCTTTTTTGACTTGGGCTAGCAAGCGACTATCCAGAATCCTCCTAGCAACTAGCAAACATGCTAAAAAACACTAAGTATGATTGGCTAAAGAGGTGAAACATTCATCGATACTCACAGCAGACTGAACGGAAAGGCCAAAGTAACCAAGTGACATCTTTCTTAAGGTCTATAGTTAGTCAAAACCTCAGCGCATATAGAAAAAAGCGGGTAGTGAGTCTCGGCCAATTCAAACAGCCGCAGGGGTCTGGTCTCGCTCCAAGATCGCTATACTTTCTAAGATAAAAAGCCTACGGAGACATTGTCCAAACAACTCGATGGCTGCGCCCCAGCCTTTGTCTACATCTTATGAGCTATACAGCAGAGTTGGGTTTCACCAGGTTGCTCTCGGATGTATATTTTGCAGATTTATAGATTTTAGATTAGCAGCGCAACTTCAAGCCTAAAAAGGACAGCGGTGTGGGTAGTTTGTTTCGGCTGGGTTTTTTCATTGGACCCGTCTGACCAAATCCAGTTGTGTTTTTTAATACACCTGGGGTCTACATTGCCGGACTAAAGGTTTTGTGGTTTTATGTCTAGATATTGATATTGTTGTATTAAAATAGTAGAATAGAATATTTGTTTATCGAGCTAGGCAGAATTTGATTTCAAAATCCATGTAATTTGAGGTGTTGTTGACGGATATGGTGTTTAATACTTAAGGCTACATGCAGTAGTTGTTCACTAACCAACCCAAAGTATGAGCAATAGTTATCTTTTTTTATCAGATGTACACTAGTATTAAAAAGTTGAAGAAAATAATACTTTTTTGAGTAAGGATGAATTAATTTGCTCAAAATTGACAGTAAGTCATTTAAATTGTAAAAAAAGATTTCCATTTCAAATGAATGCTGTTCTTTTGAACTTTTAAGACATCAAAGAATCCTAAAAAACTGTATCACAGTTTCACAACTATTTTCAACATTGATAATAATTTACTGAGCAGCAAATCAGCATATTAGAGTGATTTCTGAAGAATCATGTGACACTGAGGACTGGAGTAATGATGCTGAAAATTCAGCTCTGCATCGCTGAAATGAATTCCATTTTAAAACATATTAAAACAGAAAGCAGTTCATTTGTAATAATATTTCACAGTATTACTGTTTTTATTCAAATAAATGCAGCCTTGGTGAGCAGAAGAGACTTCTTTAAAAACATTTCAAAAATCCTACCATTGCCAGACTTTTGAACGATAATGTATATAATGAGTCAAATACCATCTAACAACAAGATTTTGCCTGAATATCATGTAAATGATCCAGAACCGGAGCACATTTTGCATGTCTCATTTCCAGCTGTGTCGTCTCAGCGCTACATTGAATATGTGCTGGCAAAGAATATGTAGAATGTTCTACATCTGCTAATTGATTCAGGCACCTTTGGACTGAACCCAGCCGTCCCGTGTTTAATCTGCTCTCTTTTTTCCCCCCCTCCTCTCTTTCTCTCTCTCTTTTTCTGTCGGCTTTGCAGAATCTGGACAATCGGATAACTCCAACCAACAAGGAGAAGCAGACATCAAGCCTCCGCCCAATGGTGGGTCAAGCATAACGAAAATCGCACACACGCTCTCACAAACAGCTACTCAAAGTTTCCAAAAGGATTTTATGCCCTAATGTCATTCAACCCAGAAATTAAAGTCTTCATTTACTCAAATACATTTTAATTTAAAATAGAGGTGCCTGGAGGAACCAAAAAGGAGTTATTGGTTCCCCAAAAGACTAGTCAGTTAAAGATTCTTAAAAGAACCACATTGTAAAAATTCAGCTTCCATTTTGTCAGACAAACTCTGTTTTTGAAGTCACTATATAACCTTTTCAGTTTGCTAAACAAACTGAAACACAAGTTTGACAAATGATGAAGTTCTATATCTCTATTACTGTATGTAATATTAATGCTCAGGTTTGCTTAGAATTCTAGCTTAGTGGACTTGGGCCCAATTTACTAGTTTTGAGTTTGCAGAACTTATATTCCGTTTGTTGAAAGTACAGTCCAACTTTAAGTTGATAGTCATTTTTTCCATAAAGTTACTGTGCCTAATTTTCACACAGTTACTTGCAGAATATTATGACTTCAAAACAGTTTTAACATCCTGTGCAATTTGAAAACTGATACTTTTGAACGTTGTTGTCACATATACAGCTTCATACGCATGAGTTTCCTAATTCAGTTGGTTTGCTCAATAGCTCGCGCGATACGGCGTTGCACTGAGAGATGAAGAGCTCCGATACGAACATCGTGAAAATACGGTTCGACAAAACAGCTCAAATCCACACAAGGAAGTTAAAATAGCACGGCATTTTATGTAACTTTTGCATTTGTTGACACTAGGTTTAGGGTTGGGTTTGTTGTAGGCAGGGGATATTTCCAACACGAAAGAGCATTAACCTTTAGTGGCACTCACCAGATATTTGAATTCTGAACAGCCGCAATACGTACTTCAAGCAGCGTAATAAAATCATGCCACGGTCACGTATTGAACGTGTGTTTTAGCGCCACTCTCTGGACATTTCATCTTGAAACTGCCGCGAAACGTGCAGCAAGGTACGTAATTACGGTGTTGCAGAAATGTATATAGAGGCACGTATATTTTCATGAGCCTGGGTTGAATCAATTGAGCCATTCCGTTCCACAAAAGGTTTATTAAAATGTTCTTCATGCTAAGAAAAGAATGGTTTTAAGAACTTTTAACTGAAAGATTCTTTGGGGAGCTAAAAATGGAACTTTTGGAACCTTTATTTTTAAGAATGTTCTTTATTGCCATTTTGGTTCCATGAAGAACCTTTCCACTGCACACAAGGTTCTTTATCGTGGAAAAGGATACTTGATGTTCTTCACACTAAAAAAAATTGTTCATTTGAACGGTTCTTAGTAGAACTAAAAGAAGTCATTGTTCGTACTTTCTGGCACCCAAAAATGGTTCTTCTACAAGGTTTTTTTCTTTGCTGAACCTTAAAATTCTGCAAAAACTATTAAAAAGCCCTGATTGTTCAAGAAGCAGTCCACTTCAACTCAGTAGAATTACATCTGAAGTTGTCATTAAAGGCCATGAGCGAGCAATCTCTGGTTAGCAAACGGTGTGATGAATCCCAACGCTACACAATCAACACGTCAGCCACCATTTTCCACTCCGCCTGCCAGTCAGCAGATGGATCTGTGGGTGAGCCGCGCTCTCCTTGGACCTCCATACACACAAATACGGGCCGGTTGATACCGTAAGCCGCTTTATTTACGTTAATAAGGTCACATGCACGGCCAAACACGGAGTGTGCGCGAAAGCCATTTCCATCCAAGCTTATTATAGTAAAGTGTTGCTAGGCCGGCTGTGACGGAGGATGGCGGAACACTCATAAATCACTCTGTGATTGGCTGATGGGAAACACATGGCTGCGGCGCGGGCGACACTGAGCTCATGCGCGGGCCTCGCTGCGGTTAACCGGCACACACACACGCTGACCTCAGCCAGCACTACAGATGGGTGTGGAAGCATGGCTCATTCACCCGTTTTGCCCACACACACAAAAGTACATATTGAAAGCCCATATGCATAGCGAGCGCAAATACGTTTGTATATTTGTATGCAGCGTCAGACACACACACACACACTTCAGTGTAACATAAAGCATTTTTAGTGTTCTCATTAAGTTTTAGCTGAGATTGGAGTGTTGGGTTGGAGTCAACCATAAGTACGGGGTAGCCTGTTATTCCTTTGAGACGGAGAACATATGCCAACCGATGACTGTAATTACATGCTCCCGGCCTTTTTATGACAATTGAGCCCAGTTTATTTTGTGTGTGCGTGTGTTTGACAGGTGCAGATGAGTAAATATGGGGATTTTTTTTTCGGTATAATTTGTCGGTGTAGTGTGTTTTCATTTCTGGCCTTTCTCTTTCTCTTTCTCTTTCTCTCCAGGGCACTTGAGTTTCCAGGACTGCTTCGTGACGTCAGGCGTATGGAACGTGGCGGAGTTGGTCCGTGTGTCACAGAGTAAGTCACATGAGCAGCATCTTTCTGATCAACAGCCGTAAATGTCAACATTTTATTGGAACTAAAAAGGCTTTGCTTATTATTATAAATCCTAAAAATCAATCTTAAAAATAAAGATTCTTTATTGGCATCAATGGTTCTGTGAAGAACCTTGAACATCCTTTCAGATTTTTAAGGTTCTTTAGATTTTAAAATGTTCTTAGGAACTGTTCACTGAAAGGTTCTTTTGGGGAACCAAAAATGGTTCTTCTATGGCATCACTGCAAAAACAGCCTTTTGGAACCTTTATTTTTAAGAGTGTACAAATAAAAAGGCCAAAAAAAAAACCCTACAAATAAAACAATATATACATATTGCTGAATTTTCAGCATCGTTACTCCAGTCTTCAGTGTCACATGATCCTTCAGAAATCATTCTGATTTGCCGATTTGCTGCGCAAGAAATATTTCTGATTGTTATCAATGTTGAGAACAGTTTTGCTGCTTCATATTGTTGTGGAAACCATGATACAGTTTGTTTCAGACTTTTATAAACGTGTGTAATTGGAGAACCTTCTGGGATTTCTATTATACTTAAATCTGTCAAAGAACAAAGATGGATGATGGGATTGATTAATCTGACTTCTGTCTGTCTGTATCTAATTCAGCACCAGTTGCCACAGCATCCGGACCCAACTTCTCTCTGGCTGATCTTGACAGTCCAGGATATTACAACATCAACCTGGGTCGCCGCTCCATTACGTCCACACCATCGACCAGGTACACACACACAGAGCTCCTTTTTGCTTTCATTCTATGCCAGAATTTTTTTCTATTTTTGATGCCAAAAATTGAGTATATATATATATATATAAAATAATATTGGCATAAATCATTCTGATCATTTTCAGGATTTCGTAATATTCTTTACAAAGCAAAATGAAACAATTTTAAATTATGTATATACTATATATGTGTTTAGTTTTTTTATTTAATTTAATTTTCTTATTTAAGTTTATTTTTACACTTTTTATTATTTAATAATTTCATTTATTTTATTTTTTTGTTACAACAGTATGTTTCCTAAAGATCTTTTTTTTTTCTTTTCTTTTTGTTCCAAAACATTTAAATTGCACTTACATTTGTTAAATGTATTTAATTTAATTATTGAAAAAAAAAACATTTGAATAAATTTGCATATGAATAATTCGATGAACTAGGTTTAGAATAGAATTTTTAGAATTACATCAGATATTATGTGTATAAAAATACAGAAAAAAATACTAGAGCAGACTTTTGAATTTCTGTGACATTTTTGTCCTAAGCTTTTCTACATTTCTGACTCTAGACTAATAAACGCATGCATATCAGCTTTACAAATCGATCTGTCTCTAGTTGAGTAGTTTAATGCATGTTGGTGGCACTCACACGTTCTTGCTTTCCTCTTTGTTTGTATATATTTCTGTCTGTCTTTTATCCTACTTTTTTCTCTGCCTTTCACCTTTGTCTGTTTGATTGCTGTCATTTTTGTCTCTTTATCTTTCTCTTCTCCTGTCCCTTCTCTCTCTCTCTCTCTTGCCTTGTGGTCATGTTTCAAACGCTGCAGGACTGAGATGGAGTTGTATGCCAGTCTCCCGCGGAGGTACTCCACACTTCCTGTAGTCTGATTCCCTTCAAGCTCTGCTGTCTTACTCTGCTGTCTTTGCTCATCTAATGTCTCATTCTGATAACCTGAGATAACCTGTGATCGTGATGATTTTGGTTGGACTGTTTTTAAGCTTACACATTTCTATCATAAAGTTTTTATAGTAGACTTATTTGTATTTAAAGCAATAGTTCACCCAAAAATGAAAATTTAGTCAGCCTCAGAGCATTCAAGATGTAGATGAGTTGGTTTTTTCATCAGAACAGGTTTGGAGAAATTGAGCATTACATCACTTGCTCACCAATGGATCCTCTGCAGTGAATGGGTGCCGTCAGAGTCCAAACATCTGATAAAAACATCACAATAATTCACAAGTAATCCACACCACTCCAGTCCATCAATTACTGTCTTGTGAAGTGAAAATCTACATGCATCAAGACGTTTTAGCTTTGAGCCGATGTTTCTGGGTAAAGTACAAGTCCTCTGTTCGTTATTGCTTTCTCAAGGGAAAGAGTCATATTGTTTGAATCAAGAGAGAAATATGCACATATCAAGCATGCTTACAAGCAAAAATTCTAAACAAATACATCAGTTGATTTTGATGTGAAAAGTCAACAGGAGATGGACCTTTTCACTTGAGGAAGTGTTATTATGGATTATCGACTGATATTTTGGTCAGAAGTGATGGTTTAAAGTTAAAACGCCTTAACGATGGATTTGCTTCTTACAAGCACGCAGCTTTTTACTTCACAAGACATTAACTGATGGACTGGAGTGGTGTGGATTATTGTGATGTTTTTATCAGCTGTTTGGACTCTCATTCTGACGGCACCCATTCACATTGGTGAGCAAGTGATATAATGCTCAATTTCTCCAAATCTCCTTCACTGAAGACAAAAACTCAGTGTGAGTAAATATTCAGCAAATGTTTTGGTGAACCTTTGAAAATCAGTCCAGAAAAGTTCAAATCTTTAAATGGCTCTTTACTATCTGGGTATTTTCAGATGTTTCTCAGTACACAACATGCAAACCTTCTAGCCGTCACAGTAAATGAAGTCCCCCTCATCTTCTCTCTTTCTTTTCTCAGCTCCAACAAGCGTAAATCCATTGATGACAGTGAGATGGAGAGCCCAGTGGACGATGTCTTCTATTCGGGCCGTTCTCCTGCCCCAGGAGCATCCCAGCCCAGCGGCTGGCCCAATGATGTTGATGCAGGTACGGCCGCTTTACCCAGCAGCCCTCTGGCTCTTCACACGTCCTGCTTGACCTCCACTCATCTAGACCACTGCTGTTGAAAAAAAATGATTTGTTTATATTGTGCTGCACCAATCAAAATCTACACAGAGTAGTCAGAGTAGACGCCATACGGTACTTGTGCTGACAAAGAGACTTTGAGGGATGGACATTTTTGTTTTTGTCAAATGAAATATGTTGTCTACTCTGACTAACCTCTGAATCTGAAATCTGAATCAGATCCAATTGGGACTCATGTTTGAGTCATTTATGCATGCACTGAATAAGTGGACACAAGGGCTGTGTGAAGGGCCAGACTTTTCCTTCCTTTTATCCATCAACCCATAAATTTCTCTCGTTTGCTCCCTCTTTCTCTTTCTTGTCCTCTGTGCTTGCCCACCATCTTCTCATACCTCAGTAGACTGCAAGAATAAATAAAACCAGGACAAACATTAGATCGGATAGCTGGAATCGTGTGCATGTTAATTGATCTGTTAGTTGGGTTTGTTTGGGCTCAGCTAAATAAAAAGCACTTAAAATCACTCTTAATTCATGCGTGCATGTGATGATCTTCGTAGAATTAGGGCTGAAGAAACATTTTGTATGTAATATTTTATAGTTTACATTGAAATGTTGTTTATAAAAGGCCGTAAGCACTAAAGAATACAAGTTTGATTAGAAATGTCCTTCATTTCTTGTGTAGATTGTATTGATATTAATAGCATTTGAACAGTTTATCAACTCAAAATAGATATAAGAAAGAAAAGAAAATGATATTTTTTGCAATATTTTTACAGATTTATTAATTTATTGCATTTTACCATTTAAACTAGGCCGTTTTACAATATCAGCATACATGTACTTTAGATCTTCTTCTTTCCTCTTTGTAGTGCTACTTTTTATTAATTATGATCTTTATTTCTATTATTCTGAATCAGTTTCTTTTCTTTTTTTGATATTTTGACTGTCCATTAGAAATATTTACTATGGTAACCATATTGTCTGCCAAAAGCAAATGGGATTGGACCTAATTCAAGCAGTGCAAGAACTTTTTTGTTGACAGTGATTAAAAATCCAAAATTACCACATAACTGTTGTCATATTTTTGTGGAAACTATGGTTACCATGGTAATTTTTTTTTTTTTTTTTTTTGTAAATGTAAAAAAGGCAGCTTTGTTGTTGTGTTGCATGGGCAGAGTGTGTTGATGAAATTCAGTTTCACTTGAGCAGTGCTGCTGTCACATGACCTGTATCCTCACACCAGACCTTTAAACATGCAAATAATCAAAGCATTGTGTATTTAAATATGATCCTGTGCTCATGCCACAAAATCAAAACTCTGCCACGTTGGATTTGACGCACAAAACACATTGGCTGCACCCCATTTTGCATACTTGTTGTGGACAAAATTATCTGAAAATCTTCACAAATGCATACTTTACATAAATTTAGCTGATATATACCATCTAGACACCTATGATGTACTATTTTCATTGCACTATTATTTGAAATGCGTTTACTTTTAGATTGCATACTACTTAGTATGGGTAGTATGTGAATTGTAAAGGCCAGTTCACACCAAGAACGATAACTATAAAGATAACGATAAAGATATATTTCTAAGAATCGTTCTCAGTATTAATGAATAGCAGTGTCCACACCACAGCTATACTGATAAAGGCACAGAGAAACGATATTGTTTGAATCACTTTCAGAACAATTTTTTTTCCAGCTGATGAACGATACAAACATTGACACCCAATCAAAATCAATCCTGCTATAACGAGCTCGAGAATAAACAGACGATATCGTTCGCTGGTGTGGACGCTAATATCGTTATCTTTATTGTTATCTTTATAGTTATCGTTCTTGGTGTGAATGGGGCTTTACACTTGTTTTTAGCTTGCGTACTACTAAAGTTGGATAGTATTTAAAATATGACGCTTTTTTTTGCTTGCATACTACTTAATATAGATAGTATGCGTATTGACACTCATTTTTAGCTTGCATATTACTTAATATGGATAGTATGCAAATTGTGACATTTGTTAGCTTACATACTACATTGTATGGATAGTATGTGTATGGTGACACTTATCTTACTACTTACTACTTAATATGGATAGTACACTGGCACTAATTTTTTAGCTTGCATACTACTTAGTATGCGAATTGACACTCATTTACTACTTCATATGGATAGTATGCAGATTGACAAGTTTTAGCTTGCATACTAAGTATGCACAGAATATGAATTTTAACACTTGTTTTTAGCTTCCATAGTACTTAGTATGGATAGTATTGAATTAACACTCATTTTTCACTTGCATACTACTTAACATGGATGCTATGCCAGTTGTGACACACTCATTTTTATAATGCATAGTGCTTAGCATGGATAGTATGTGAATTGTGACGCAGCCAATGCTCATTTAATTTTCTGCCCCACCCCTCATAGTTTAGCTGCTGATTGGACGTTTTGTGGGATGCGTGTGTCTTTCACCTCTACTGTAGAATGAGTTGATTCTGGGAGATAGTGAGCAATACTGTCTTTGACCTCATACCTTTGATGTTTTCTTAAGTGTGTATAGTGATGATGTTTTGATAATGATTCAACAGTGGTCCCAATTTTCCCCCATCTCTCCAATTTATCTTGATCTCTCGCTCTCTCTGTCATTGTTAACTCTGTTCTTTTCCCCTGTTTGGGTTTTCAGTGCAACACCATTTGGCCAGTATGCAGGAGAGGAAGATAAAACACGAAACCGATGGCGTGCAGTTTCCTTACCATGGTTAGACCACATTACCCTCATATTATAATGCACACAAGTGTATTGAAATGTGTCTCTTATCTCTGTCTGTCTTTCAACCTCTCTGCTGCATCACACACCTCAGCTCTTCTCTCTGATTTGCTGTTTTTCCTGGTGCTCGGAGGTGGCGGGTGTTTTTGTGGCCTGTGAATGTGCTTTCATTTTGTTTTGCGCATCAGAACATCCATTTTTGTGTTAGATTGTGATATAGGATCCTTGTGGACCGAAGCAGAAGTCCAAATCCTGATTTCCACAGCATTCCCAAACATGAACACTTACAAACGTGGCTATTGTGTTGCGTAGAGCAGCAGGCCTTTCCAGATATTTACTTAGTGTTTTTGTTTGTTTCTTCTCCATGCAGGATTTATTGTAATTAGTGTTTTTGTGCATAAAGGGGTTTACATGCTATAAGCAATATCCCAGCTGTTTATTCAGCGCGCCTGTGAGATCTCAAACCTGTATACGCTGTAACGACTGAAATATACTCTACGCAAGTATGCGAATGCAAACACAAGCTCGGTTTCATGCCTCGTTGCGATCCTCAAATTGTTTGAACACAATTCATAACATGACACCACAAATACGTCTCTTATGGTCAGTTTTTTCTTTTAGCTCAACTGTTGTCACGCTCAGCAATGGTTTAAGACAGGGGTGTCCAAAGTGGCCAAAAAACATCCCGCAGCTTGTCTATTAAAATATATTACATGTGGCCCATCAAGCATAATTTACAAAATATGCAACAGCACTAAATTTTAGACCAGATGCAGCAGTAAAACGCGAGTGATAATTTGATAACTCATATGCGCTGCCATTTCTTTAGCAAATGAGAATTCCTAAATGCGCTAAAAGCGGAAGAGCGCGACTCGTTTGAACCAATCACGTGACCACTAAACAGCGCTGTGAGATCCAGTGAGTTTGGAGCAGAGGTCCACAAACCACAGATGTTGCGGTCATTTAAACTACTTTAAAGGTAGATGAAACAGCGCTGACATTCTCAACAACACTGACGCGGAAAACAGGAGAAACATTGTGCGACAGCAATCCAGTTAGAATACTATTCAATCCACAAATCACCAACATTTACAGTTGATTTACTGTAGTACTGTAGTAACAGTAACTGTGGTATTGTGGCAGAAATGTAGGATATTCATTTATAAATATGACCCTGGACCACAAAACCAGTCATAAGTAGCACAGATATATTTGTAGCAGTAGCCAAAAATACATTGTATGGGTCAAAATTATCGATTTTTCATTTATGTCAAAATCATTAGGATATTAAGTAAAGATCATGTTCCATGAAGATATATTTTATATATATACACTGCTCAAAAAAATGAAAGGAACACTTTGAAAACACATCAGATCTCAATGGGGAAAAATATCATGCTGGATATCTATACTGATATGGACTGGGTAATGTGTTAGGAATGAAAGGATGCCACATCGTTTGATGGAAATTAAAGTTATCAACCTACAGAGGGCTGAATTCAAAGACACCCCAAAAATCAAAGTTAGTCCATAGCCAAAATGGCTAGCCCATTTTGCTGAAATTTCATTGCAGCAACTCAGAATAGTACTCAGTAGTTTGTATGGACCCCACGTGCTTGTGTGCATGCCTGTCAACATCGGTGCATGCTCCTAATGAGACGACGGAGTCTGGGGTATTTTCTCCCAGATCTGGACCCAGGGCATCACTGAGCTCCTGGACAGTCTAAGGTGCAATCTGGCGCCGTCAGATGGACCGAAACATAATGTCCCAGAGGTGTTCTATTGGATTTAGGTTAGGCGAGCGTGGTAGCCATTCAATGGTATCAATTCCTTTATCCTCCAGGAACTGCCTGCATACTCTTGCCACATGAGGCCACCAGGAGCAACCCAGGACCCACTGCACCAGCGTAGGGTCTGACAATGGGTCCAAGGATTTCATCCCGATACCTAATGTCAGTCAGGGTGCCATTGTCTAGCCTGTAGAGGTTTGTGCGTCCCTCCGTGGATATGCCTCCCCAGACCACCACTGACCCACCACCAAACCGGTCATGCTAAACGATGTTACAGGCAGCATAACATTCTCCACGGCTTCTCCAGACCCTTTCACTTCTGTCACATGTGCTCAGGGTGAACCTGCTCTCATCTGTGAAAAGCACAGGGTGCCAGTGGCGGACCTACCAATTCTGGTGTTCAATGGCAAATGCCAATCAAGCTCCACGATGCCGGGCAGTGAGCACAGGGCCCACTAGAGGGCGTCAGGCCCTCAGGCCACCCTCATGAAGTCTGTTTCTGGCTGTTTGGTCAGAGACATTCACACCAGCAGCCTGCTGGAGGTCATTTTGTAGTGCTCTGGCAGTGCTCATCCTGTTCCTCCTTGCACAAAGGAGCAGATACCGTTCCTGCTGATGGGATAAGGACCTTCTACAGCCCTGTCCAGCTCTCCTAGAGTAACTGCCTGTCTCCTGGAATCTCCTCCATGCTCTTGAGACTGTGCTGGGAGACACGGCAAACCTTCTGGCAATGGCACGTATTGATGTGCCATCCTGGAGGAGTTGGACTGCTGTGCAACCTCTGTAGGGTCCAGGTATCGCCTCATGCTACCAGTAGTGACAGTGACCCTAGCCAAATGCAAAACTAGTGAAAAAAAGTCAGAAAAGATGAGTAGGGAAAAAAATGTCAGTGGCCTCTACCTGTAAAACCATTCCTGTTTTGGGGGTCGTCTCATTGTTGCCCATCTAGTGCTCCTGTTGTTAATTTCATTAACACCAAAGCAGCTGAAACTGATTAACAACCCCCTCTGCTACTTAACTGACCAGATCAATATCCCAGAATTTTAATTGACTTGATGCTATACTCTGATTAAAAAGTGTTCCTTTAATTTTTTTGAGCAGTGTATATATATATATATATATATATATATATATATATAATAATTATATAAATAATTATTACTATTATTACTACAACTACTACTATAAAATATTTTTGATGTGATGTATATTTTCTATACAATTGTTTTATATTTTAATTTTATTTTTTGTTTTATATTTTATTTGATATTTATATTTTATGCATTTATTATTTATTACATTTATGCATTTATTTAAATTTGCAGTTTTTATGAAAGTATTATTATTATTATTATTACTACTACTACTACTACTACTATTTTGTCACATAGAGACAAGACAATATTTCACTGTCAATCAGTTACCGCTGGATAAAAAAGGATCCGCTTACATTTGTTTTGTTGCTGAATATCCTGTTTCGCTCTGAAATCTATCAGACTGGGTGTTTCACATTGACTGTAATGGCACAGACATTTGAAGGTAACTCTATCAGCCCCTGGAGTAGGCAGAAATAGATTACGCAGGAATAGCGACAGTAATGTAAGAATGCATGCTGTGTACGTACAACAGCAACTTGTGTACTTGCACAGGGTACATTTCTGGCCCAAGGGTCCACCCACATCTAATCACATTCACTGCCACCCACATCGTGATCAACACACAGTTGCACAGATCTTAATCTAGAGAAACATGGGTAAATCCCACCAAAAAAAATGCCATCATGCTCAGGTGCTCCCGATGTCATGGGAATACACAACACACACACACATATTTACACCCACCCCACCCCTGAACACTTGAAACACACACACACACACACACACACACACACACACAGTCTGTGGAGCAGCAGAGCTCTGGTCCAGATGGCTCCTCCATGTGTCGACAGCGTTGGGAGCTACTGGGTTACAGAAGACATCTGTTACGCCCGATGAAGGCGGTGGTGGCGCTCAGAGCGCGTGTGAGAGTGTGAACCGCGCTACGCTCCAAAGGTGATTCACTACCTGAATGAGGCTCTGGCAACGCTGCAAGGTGATGGTGTCATTTATCATTAAATCTGGCGTTTCATTCATACGCCCCGATCGCTTTCTCTCGCCCTGGGCCAACACGGATATCATCCCCGCCTATTTTTCATTCTCCTGCACTCTCGTTCACCTTGTTAGACTGTGGCATTTTGTCTATAAACATCTGTTTGTGATGGGTTTGTTGATGTTGAGAGGGTCAGACAGTGAACGGGGTTCCCACAGGCATTGAAAACTGCAAAATTTATGCAGAATGTGAGGCATAGAAGAGTTAGGCAGAGACTTTGAAATAAGTTTAATACTTCTATTAAATGGTCCAAAATATTTAATTGGCAAGTAATTGGTCTTTCTGAGTGTAAAATGTGACTAAAATTATTTTTAAAAAAAGTAATGAAAGTTACCATTGTGGTTATAACATTAAAAAAAATAAAAATAAAATAATATATATATATATATATATATATATATATATATATAAATTTGCAAATAATTAGTCTTTTTGATTGTAAAATAACAAATAATTTTTGAAATATTTATTTAATGAAACTTTCCATTGTAATTCTAACTTTTTTTTTAAATATATTTATTTGGCAAGCAATTGGTCATTTTGAGTGTAAAAATGACTGAAATTATTTTTGAAAAATTGATTGATTAAAAAAAGTAATGAACGTTTCGGTAACACTTTACTCAAAGCCTTTGTACAGTATAATACATTATAAAAGTAGTTATAATACATAAATTATGCCTTGTAATGCACCTTATAATGCATCATACAATCTCATAAATAATTGTAACTGCAGTTAATACATTATACTCTTATCAGTTCATTATTACACTATGCATTTTAAATTTGATATGATAGATATAATGTATTACAATGCACATTATGAATAATTATAATGCATTATAGCCTTTAATAACCTTTTATAATGCATTATACATAAAGGCTTTAAGTAAAGTGTTACCAAAGTTTCCATCAAAATTATAACTTTTTAATAAATATTAATTTCCTGAAAATTGGTCTTTTTGAGTGTAAAATGACAATTAAAAGAAACTGATTATAAAAGTAATGAAAGCTTCCATCATAAAAAAAAAAATATATATATATATATATATATATTTTTTGAGTGTAAAATGACTGAAATTGTTTTGGTAAAATTGATTGACCACAGTAATCATAGATTTTTGAATATAGCTTGTTTTTTAAATGCTTGAAAATATTTAATTGCAAGTAACTGGTCTTTTTTAAGTGTAAAATAAATGTAAAATAATATTTAAAAATCAATCAATTGAATTTGTATATACACTGTTTTCAATAAATGCTTTAAAATATTTAATTGGCAAGTAATTGGTCTTTTTTTAGTGTCAATTGAATGTAAAAATATTATTGCCTGAAAAAAGCTTTTTCCATAGTGAATATACAGTTTTATCAGATGCTTTAAATGATTTAACTGGCATCAATTAACTGAAAAGGTTGATTAGGCAAAGGGCTTGGGAACCCGTGTGTATTATTACTGTAAGTTCAAGGCAGAAGTGATTTGTACTGTGATTTATGACTTTCTGTGTGTGTTGGTAGAGGTGGGACTTTCTGATGGTTGGACGGTGAATGTGTGTGTCTGTTCAAGAGTGTGTGTGTAGTGTGAGGAGGCGTTATATATGGCATTTTTTGACAGGTCAAGGTTTGTTTGGCGGCCAGCTTGTTAGCGTGGCGAGACTGGAAGGTCACGGGAGCGTTTGATTGGCTGCCAGTCTGCCTGAGCGTTGGGGCTGGCACAAAACAGAGAAATAACACAGAACCCATGATTTTACTACACACACACACACACACACACACACACAGAGGCTAATGTGCATGCAAGATCATGGAAACTGTCAGCTGTAATTCTGAAGATGTGTGTTTAGGGGCGATTTTCAGCACCTTGCAGAAATGCATATGCTTTGAAGTAGCCACAACCTCACTTTTCTTGTAATATTAGGAATATTCAGTTATTATATTATATTACTTACAGTATTAATATTATTAATGCACATTAATTCATTCATTCATTCATTCATTCTTTGTATTAATAATAATAATACTGTAAATAATATAATATAATGAAAATATGTATATGTATAACATACATAAATAATATTAAAATTTATATTAAAATCTTAAAACATTTTTAACAGTTATATTGGCTTCTTTAAAGGACATGTTTGTTTAGCTCCACATAGATACTTTAGTAATGATTTATCTTGCGGTTTGTTTGTTTAAAACTAAACTAATGCTCAGTGATCTTGTGTAAATATCGCACCTTGTTGGATTGCACAAGACTCATTTTTTCAGTGTTGCTTTTAAATTTGCCAATCCTTGCACTTTGAAGTGCACTAAGAAATTCTGTACCACAGTTTTCCCCCCATTTATTCAGAATTTGCAAATAATTTGTCAAAAATGTATTTGTTCCCTCTTTGGTTTCGGTCTTTAACTATTTCAGGGAGGCAGATATTTGTTCACATGTGACATTGGTATAATTAGCAGATTTGTGGCTTCCTCTTTAACATCTTAAAATGGGTTTTTAAATCACCACTTAGGATAATTGTTTCCCCCAAAACCAGCCACAGGATTTGATGGTAAACTCCTTTTCCTTTGCTTCCCGAGTCCTGACATGTTTGGCCGTGTTTCTGGGTCACTGGGTGAGCCCGGCGTACTGTATATTCAGCCCTCGCGCCAGCTGAAGCTAGCAGCCCTGCGGCCTCAGTCTGACATTTATAAGATCAGGACGACACATTAATGCGGCGTTATATACGAGAAGACCAAACCATCGCATACTTTCTGCTTTCATTTCCCTCATCATTCTCACATCACACTTCCCGCCTGTCCTCCTGTTTTCGGCGCGAGCGTTCGGACCTGCCGCTGGAACAGAGGCGCTTGTGTTTGACTTTTTCCCTCAGCGCTGAAAAGTCAAGTGAAAGCCTCTGATTTGGTTCCCCAGGTGAAGATTAAGAGTGTTTGTATGGCAGAGTCTGTACACAGCTAGCATTTACGAGTATTTACTCATTTGCATTTGGTTTGTGAAGACGTGTCGTCCTGTTCGGTTGGCGTTAGTGATGCGGTTGCTCGGGTATATTCAGTCAATCTGAAGACATATTCACATAAACTAGACAAGTTATTAAACTTAATATGTTTACTCTGTGATGTTCGGTTTTAGCAGACTTTGTTTAGTTTAGTTTTGTATAGTATGGTTTTTTATTGGCTTGTCATCTTTGCCACATTGTAACTTGTTAAAGAGGTGTAGTGCAGATAAACCCGTCATTTCAAACTAATGTAAGCAAAATCATCTGGAAATGAAGGAATTTTTGTTTATTCTTGCTTTTATATGGCTAAACGTTTTCCTCACTGTTGTGTAAATTGCAGATTGTGATCTCTTTTCACCTCATAACTAATGGAAGAATTTTTTTGTTGTGGATTTGAAGACATTTGATAATTTTTTAAATGCTTTTGGACTTTTTAAAATCAGGTAGTGGAGTAAATTATATGAGATGCACATAAAATGTTAACATTATTAAAATTATAAAACATATTTTATACTATTGAGATTTTAGAAGAGAAACAAGGGAATTTAGCACTAAAATAAGACACATTAGTCAATTTATACACTACCATTCCGTAAGGTTTGTGGTCGGTAAGATTTTTGAATACTTTTTATACTTTTTAAATACTTTTACCACTTTTATTCAGCCAGATTCAATTCAGTTCATCAAAAGTAATAGTGAATACATTTATAATGTTATAAAAAAATATATTCCAGTTCAAATGATGCTGATAATTCAGTTTTGAATCACAGGAATAAATTACATTTTAACATATATTCAGATATAAAACAGTTACTTTAGATAATAATAATATTTAACAATATTACTGTTTTACTGTATCAAATAAATGCAGCCTTGGTGAGCATGAGATATTATGAACATTGAAAATCGAACTGACCCCAAACTGTATGTATTGATATATCACTAGTTTTTTGTTTTTTTCTTTAGTAGGCTATCCTTTAAAATTGAATAAAAACAGTGGCAAAATCCTGACATTCATGCTTTGACACTACTCTTTCCTTTGAGATTTGGTGATCTGAAAGTGACAGACAGACAGACTGACATGAGTTACTATGGGATCTGCTGTCGTGGCATCTATTTTCCCACTTACAGCTGCATAGAGACCCTTTCCGGCCCTGTCCCGACCCTTATCCCACTCTTTCCTGCACTCCACTGCTTCAAAGCAAAGCTCGCACCCTGGACCTGTCAGCACTGCAAAAACACAGTTCTTAAGCAGTGTTTCATCTTGTTTTCCAGTACAATTATATTAACATCCTTAAAACAAGATGCATTTACTTGAGTCAAAATCTTATTTAGATTTAGTGAAGTATTTTTAACATTCTTAAGATTTGACAGTGGGGTAAGAAAAATATACTTATTTACCTTTTTATTTAAGCTTATTTTCCTACCTCATTGGCAAATACTTTCTTACTTTTTAAAGATGTTTTTACTGGAAAATGAGACAAAAATACTGATTAATAATTATTTTTTTGCAGTGTGATTGGCTTCTCTATACTTCACAGCAAACAAAAAGCCCTAGCAGTGTCTTATCTGTAGATGAAAAGATCATTTTTAGTATTATTATCAGCAAATTTGTAGTATTTTAGAAGCTGAGATGGCTAAGATCATTTTTTAGATGAAGATCAAGAAGCAAAAACCCTGTTTGATTAAATCCACATCTCTGTTCTGCCATTTTGTTGATCCCATTTTTACCAGGACTCTCGTCGCCTGGTTCTCTTAAGAAGTCGGGGAAATTCGATTTCAGCGCTCTGTCCGGCCATACGAGGTCTGCACGCATGCCGTTCACCCATCACCCGCTGCCCATGCTGGCAGGTGTAAGACCAGGTGAGAGTTCAGAGCCCCCCCCCACCCCACCTCCCACATCCTTCCCCTTCCTGTCCTGCTCCCTCACGCCCCCTGCTGGGGTCGGATGTGGTGACGTTCGGGGAGAGGCGAGCT
>JAFVLL020018126.1:39065-61851 GCA_021397915.2 Tor tambroides | reverse complement strand
CAATGAGATGCAGCCTTGGTCTGAAGCAAGAAGCAAGTCATTTGTAATTTTAACAAGTGCAGTTTCTGTACTATGGTGAGGCCTAAAACCTGACTGAAATTCTTCATAGAGATCATTTTTTTGCAAGAAGGTGCACAATTGAGCAGATACAACTTTTTCTAAAATTTTAGACATAAATGGAAGATTTGAAATGGGTCTGTAATTTGCCAGTTCATTAGAATCTAGTTGTGGTTTCTTAATTAAGAGGCTTAATATCTCAGCTGTTTATTCAGCACGCCTATGAGATCTCAAGCCTGTATACGCTGCAACTTCTGAAATATATTCTACACAAGTGCGAATGCGAACACAAGCTCGGTTTCGTGCCTCATTGCGATCCACAAATTGTTTGAACGCAGTTCATAACATGACACCACAAACACGTCTCGCATGGTCAGTTTTCTCTTTTAGCTCAACTGTTGTCACACCACTGCAATGGTTAAGAGAATCTTTCTACGCAAGTTAAAGTTAGTTTAACTGTTGACATGATCACTTTTATTTCCTTTCCCAATAGACTTTCCTAGACTTTTTGTACAAAATTTGTCAGTGCACAATAATTTTTAAGAAAAAAAAAAGAATAAAACAAAGTATTAAACATGTTTGAATATAGTATGTACTGTATACCTTGTATGCATTCATTTTATATTACATTACAATTATTTTTATTATTACTATATACTATTACTACTACTATACTATTTATATTTGATTACATTTATATATTTTTAAAAATATTATGATTATTGTTATTATTATTATTATTATTATACAATATTCATATTTTATATACATTTGAATTTTTTTATAATATATTCTATTATATATAATGTAATATATACATACATAAAATGTATAATATAAATAATATAAAAATATTTTAAAAATCATATTAAATAGTATCGTGTGACATTAATATTAATGTATTATTAGAAATGTAATAATGGTGTATTTATAATTTGTTGTATTATTTTATGCATTTATTATATGTGATAATGTTGTTGTTAGTAGTATATAATATTTATATTTTATATACAATTATTTTATTATATTCTGTAGTATACTCTGTTATTTTTAATATTGTCATTTTATATTACTATAAAATATTTATTACATATTTGTATGTATTATATGATATTTATACATTTTGTATTATATTTATGCATTTATTTAAATTTATAGTTTTTATAAAAGTGTTATTATTATTTTTATTTTGTCATACAGAGACAAGACAATATTTCACTGTCCAATCAATTACCACTGGATAAAAAAAGGACCCGCTTACATTTGTTTTCTTGCTGAATATCCTGTTTCGCTCTGAAATCCATCAGACCGGGCGTTTCACATTGACTGTAATGGCACAGACATTTGAAGGTAACTCTATCAGCCCCTCGAGTACGCCAAAATAGATTACGCAAGAATAGTGACAGTAATGTAAGAATGAATGCTGTGTACATACAACGGCAACTTGTGTACTTGCACAGGGTACGTTTCTGCCCCGAGGGTCCACCTACATCTAATCACATTCACTGCCGCCCACGTCATGATCAACACACAGTCACACAGATCTTAATCTAGGGAAACATGGGTAAATCCCACCAAAAAAATGCCAGCATGCTCAGGTGCTCCTGATGTCATGGGAATACACAACACACACATATTTACACCCACCCCACCCCCTGAACACTTGAAACACACACACACACACACACACACACACACGCACGCACACACAGTCTGTGGAGCACCAGAGCTCTGGTCCAGATGGCTCCTCCATGTGTCGACAGCGTTGGGAGCTACTGGGTTACAGAAGACATCTGTTACGCCGATGAAGGCGGTGGTGGCGCTCCGAGCGTGTGTGAGTGTGTGTGTACGCTACGCTCCAAAGGTGATTCACTACCTGAATGAGGCTCTGGCAATGCTGCAAGGTGACGGTGTCATTTATCATTAAATCAGGTGTCGCCCGGCATACACCGGCAGCCGTTTCATTCCTACGCCCCCATCGCTTGCTCTCGCCCTGGGCCGACACGGATATCATCCCACCTATTTCTCATTCTCCTGCACTCTCTTTCACCTTGTTAGACTGTGCCACTTTGTCTGTAAACATCTGTTTGTGACGGTTTTGTTGATGTTGAGAGGGTCAGACGGTGAAAGGGGTTCCCACAGGCATGGGAAACCATGAAATTTATGAAAAATGTGAGGTTTAGAAGAGTTAGGCAGAGACTTTGAATTAGTTTAATACTTTTTTGGAATGGTTTAAAATATTTATTGGCAAGTCATTTGTCTTTCTGAGTGTAAACTGATTTTTTTTTTTAATTCCTTGATTTAAAAAGGTAATGAAAGTTTACATTGTGAATATAACTTTTTAAAAATATTTAATTGGCAACTAATTGGTCTTTTTTGATTGTAAAATGACTGGAATTAATTTAAAAAAATCCATTAAAATTATAACTTTTTAAAATAGATATTAATTTTTGAGTGTAAAATGACTGAAATTCCTTTGAAAAAATGATTGATTAGTTCTGGCAGGTCATGTTAGCCAAGCTTGCGTCAGATGACTCTCAGCTGAACCACGTCTACCTATAGGGATATGACATCTATCACAGCACCCATATATAAGGCCCTTCAATATTATCAGCAGCTTTCACATTGCTCAATAGCTAATTACCCTTCTCCATCCCCAGCTCCTCCTCTCATCAGTCAGGATTCGGCCTTCTGATTCCTCTTTGAATCAGACTCATTTCTAAAATTTTTACGTTAAATTATTGAACATAAATGATATCCGCAATACATTTATGTTGGTTCTGTTCTGTTTACCCTGGGGGATTATCGCTGCTCTCCCTGCTATCATCCATGCTAGGCTGCATGGATGCGCAGGGAGTTCTTGCCCAAAACAGAACCCTACCGCCAATCCAAACTGTATGCTAATTGTCAGTCATCTTTGGTGATAGTGATCCTGACAGAAATACTTTTTTTTTTTTTTATTCATTTGGCAAGCAATTGGTCTTTTTGAGTGTAAAATGACTGAAATTATTTGTTAAAAATGGATTGATTAAAGTAATGAAATTTTTTTATTAATTTTTTTTTTTTTAATTGCCTGAAAATTGGTCTTTTTGATTGTAAAATAACAAATTATTTTTAAAAACCAATCGATTAAGAGAGTAATGAAAGCTTCCATCTTAAATACTTTTTCAAAATATTAATTGGCAAGGAAATGTTCTTTTTGAGAGTAAAGTGACTGACATTATTTTCAGAAAATTTGTTGACCAAAGTAATCATACAAATGTCTGTTTTTAAATATAGCTTTTTTTTCTTGAAATATTTAATTGGCAAGTAATTGGTCTTTTTAGTATGAAATAAATGAAAAACTATTTTTAAAAATCAATTAACTGAAAAAGCCACAATGTCCATAGTGAATCTACAATTATTTTTTAAATGCTTTAAACTATTTAATTGGCATCAATCAACTGAAAAAAGGCAAAGGGCTTGGGAACCCATGTATATTAATACTGTAAGTTCATGGCAGAAGCGATTTGTACTTGGATTTGTGTCTTTCTACGTGTGTCTGTAGAGGGACTTTCTGATGGTTGCATGGTAAATGTGAGTGTCTGTTTAAGTGTGTGTGTGTGTCATGTGAGGAGGCATTATATATGGCGTTTTTGACAGGTCAAGGTTTGTTTGGCAGCCAGCTTGTTAGCGTGACGAGACTGGAAGGTCACGGGAGCGTTTGATTGGCTGCCAGTCTGCCTGAATGTCGGGGCTGGCACAAGACACAGAGAAATAACACATAACCCATGATTTTACCACACACACACACAAATACACAGGCTAATGTGCATGTAAGATCATGGAAACTGTCAGCTGCAACTCTGGAGGTGCGTGATTAGCGGATATATATAAAATATTAAAATTAATATTAAAACCTTAAAACCTTTTTGTTGGTTGCTATTGTCTTCTTTACAGGAAACAACGTTTGTTTAGTTCTCCCACAGTAACTCCACATAGATACCATAGTAATGATTTATTGTGTGGTTTGTTTGTTTAAAACAAAATGAATCCTCAGTGATCTTGTGTAAATATCTCAACACTTTTTTTTCAGCAGACAGTGTTGCTTTTAAATTTGCCAATCCTTGCACTTTGAAGTACACTAAGAAGTTTTGTACCACAATCCCCCCCCCCCCCCCCATTTATCTATAATTTGCAATTCATTTGTCAAAAACATCTATTTTTTTCTTTCTCAGACTTTTGAGAGTAACATTTTTGGCATTTAACTCCCTTTTCAGGGAGGCAGATATTTGTTCAAACGTGACATTAGCATAATTAGCAGATTTGTGGCTTCTTCACGCGGCTCTTTAACATCTTAAATTGGGTTTTTAAATCACCACTTAGGATAATTGTTTCGCCCAAAACCAGCCACAGGCTTTGATGGTAAACTCCTTTTCCTTTCCTTCCCAAGTCCTGACTTGTTTGGCCGTGTTTCTGGGTCACTGGGTGAGCCCGGCGTATATTCAGCCCTCACGTTTCTGCTAACCTCAGGACAGCTGAAGCTAGCAGCCCCAACAGCCTCAGTTTGACATTTATAGGATCAGGACGACACATTAATGCGGCGTTATATACGAGAAGACCAAACCATCGCATACTTTATGCTTTCATTTCCCTCATCATTCTCACATCACGCTTCCCGCCTGTCCTCCTGTTTTTGGCTTGAGCGTTCGGACCTGCCGCTGGAACAGAAGCACTTGTGTTTGACTTTTTCCCTCTGCGCTGAAAAGTCAAGTGAAAGCCTCTGATTTGGTTCCCCAGGTGAAGTTTAAGAGTGTTTGTATGTCAGAGTCTGTACACAGCTAGCATTTACGTTTGTTTACTCATTTACATTTGGTTTGTGAAGACGTGTCGTCCTGTTCGGTTGGCATTAGTAATGCGGTTGCTCGAGTATATTGAAATTTGGAGTCAATCTGAACACACATTCACATAAACCAGACAAGTTATTAAACTAAATGTGTTTACTCTAAGATGTTCGGTTTTAGCAGACTTTATTTAGTTTTTTATTTAGACTTTGCTGACTAGTAGAAACTTGTTAAAGAGGTGTAGTGCCGATAATCCCGTTGTTTCAAACAAATGTAAGCAAAATCATCTGGAAATGAAGAGATTTTTGTTTATTCTTGCTTTTATATGGCTAAACATTTTTCTCACTGATGTTTAAATTGCAGATTGTGATCTCTTTTTCACCTCTTTTCACCTCAAGTATTTTGTTGTGGATTTGAAAACATTTGATAATTTTAAAAATGTTTTTGGACTTTTTTAAATGGGTAGTGGAAGACCAGTAGTGTTTTTTTTATGTAGCCAATGCTGATATCTATTAAGCAGGGTGACCCATGGTTGAAATAATACTTGTTTTTGTTGTTGTTGTTAAAGTAAGTGGGGTACACATAAAATGTTAACATTATTAAACTTACAAAACATTTTATACTACTGTATATATAAATATTGAGATTTTGGAAGAGAAACCAGGGAATTTAGCACTAAAATAAGACACATTATTCAAATTTATACACTACCTTTCAAAGGTTTGTGGTCAGTAGGATTTTTGTATACTTTTTAAATACCTTTTAAACAGCAAGATTCAGTTAAATTGATCAAAAGTGATAGTAAATATATTAAAAAAACTATTCAAAATGTACTTTTTTAATATATATTTTCTTTTTTGTTTCCACAAAAATATTAAGCAGCAAATCTTTTTTCAGCATTGATAATAGTCAGAAATGTTTCTTGAGCAGCAAATTCAGCAAATGTGATGCAAATTCAGCTTTGCATCACAGGAATAAATTGCATCTTAAAATATAGCCTATTAAAATAGAAAACACTTATTTTAGATTATAATAATATTTAACAATATTACTGTTTTACTGTATCAAATAAATGCAGCCTTGGTGAGCATAAGAGACAATATGAACACTGAAAATTGTACTGACCCCAGACGTTTTGGTGGTAGTGTATGTATTGATATATCACTAGTAGTTTTGTTTTTTAGTGTCCTTGACAACGTCACTGTAAAAACTGAGAGAAATAGTGGCAAAATCCTGACATTTATGCTTTCACACTGTACTCTTTCCTTTGAGATTTGGTGACTTGAAAGAGACAGACAGACAGACTGACATGAGGTATTATGGGTTCTGCTGTCGTGGCATCTTTTTTTTCCCACTTACAGCTGCATAGAGACCCTTCCTGGCCCTGTCCCGACCCCTATCCCACTCTTTCCTGCACTCCACTGCTTCAAAGCAAAGCTCGCACCCTGGAACTGTCAGCACTGCAAAAACACCGTTCTTAAGCAGTGTTTCACCTTGTTTTCCAGTATAATTATAGTAACATCCTTAAAACAAGATGCATTTACTTGAGTCAAAATCTTATTCACATTTAGTGAAGTTTATGCTTAATATATATTTTTAACTTTCTTAAGATAAAGCAGTTTGACAGTGGGGTAAAAAAAATACATTCAAATACAAGTTTATTTTTCTACCTCATTGGCAAATACTTTTTTTTTTTTTGTTAAAGATGTTTTTACTGGAAAATGGGACAAAATACTGATTAATAATAATTTTTTGCAGTGTGATTGGCTTCTCTATACTTCACAACAAACAAAAAACCCTAGCAGTGTCTTATCTTTAGATTAAAAGTATTGCTGTCAAATTATTAATCGCGATTAATCACATCCAAAATAAAAGTTTTTGTTTACATAATATATGTATGTGTACTGTATATGTTTATTATGTAAATATACATACACTCACGTACAGCATATGTTGTGGTAATATTTGCATGCTTATATATTTATATTATTATATTTTATATTATATATAAACATATTTAATATATAAACACAGGATATTTTTCTTAAATAAGATGTTCGGCACATGCACATGCATGTGTTTGTATTTATATATACATAATAAATATACACAGCACCCACACATATATTATGTAAACAAAAACTTTTATTTGGATGTGATTAATCGCGATTAATCGTTTGACAGCACTAATTAAAAGCTCATTTTTAGTATTATTATCAGCAAATTTGTCGTATTTTAGAAGCTGAGATGGATAAGATCATTTTTTTAGATGAAGATCAAGAAGCAAAAACCCTGTTTGATTAAATCCACATCTCTGTTCTGCCATTTTGTTGATCCCATTTTTACCAGGACTCTCGTCGCCTGGTTCTCTTAAGAAGTCGGGGAAATTCGATTTCAGCGCTCTGTCCGGCCACACGAGGTCTGCACGCATGCCGTTCACCCATCACCCGCTGCCCATGCTGGCAGGTGTAAGACCAGGTGAGAGTTCAGAGCCCCCCCACCCCACCTCCCACATCCTTCCCCTTCCTGTCCTGCTCCCTCACGCCCCCTGGTGGGGTCGGATGTGGTGACGTTCGGGGAGAGGCGAGGTCGTGTTTATGCCACGGTCGGGTCGGGTGAAGGCGTTCGCCATTCGACCCCCCCACCCCTCACCCTCTTTCTCCTCTGTACCGAGGCTGATTTGTCTTTTTTGTCTGTCTGTCTGTCAATGTGATTGGTTGGTGATTGGTCTCTCCATTTCCCGACTTCATTCTCCCTTCGCTAGAGGCGTCGTTTCACTGGCCAGATGCACGTGAGCTTGTAAGATGTTGTTTTAAATGCTTTGCAGCAGTGATCAAAGTACATATCCACTCTTCTTTGATGCAAGACTCACAGGATTAGAAAACTGCATTTTCAAAGATGTTCTGAAGTATTTTTACCATCTATTATCAATTAAGATGGAAGAGAAGGAAAAAATTATAAATGTGCCAAAATTAGACATCACAAATCTTGTCATCAAATCAGTGGCATTTGTAGATGTGCTTTTTATTGTAGATGGACTTTTTTATAGATGGTTTACCTATTATTAACTCTTTCTTTTCAAAGAGATATTTAAAACTTACAAAATTATGATAACCAGCTCCACTGACAGACAAACAGATAGATGGATGGATGGATGGATGGATGGACGGACGGATAGATGGACGGATGGACGGACAGATGGATGGATGGTCAGAGAGATAGACATACAGACGGACGGACGGACGGATGGGTGGCTGGATGGATGGACAGAGGGATAGATGGATAGACATACAGATGGATGGATGGATGGATGTATGGATGGATGGACGGACAGAGGGATGGATGGACAGAGGGATAGATAGATAGATAGATAGATAGATAGATAGATAGATGGAGAGATAGATAGATGGAGAGATGGATGGAGGGATAGATGGATAGACATACAGATGGATAGATAGACAGACATACAGATAGATAGACAGACAGATGGATAGACAGGTTCAGCTGTGTTTTTGGGTTGTATGTTCAGATGAATTGCTGGTGATGTTATGCGATGACTCTTGTGTGGTCGTGTTGTGTGATGAGCGGTTGTGTTTAAAGCTGTTGTTGTGGAGTCACTCCTGGTGGGAGGGGGTCTTTGGTGGCGGTAGATTGTGGTGCCATTTGCCTCCTTCTTGAAGCCTTGGCTCCATCCCATTCCCTAATGGGATTAAAGGGTGGATGATGAAAGCGCAAAAGAAACGGAGGAAGAGGAGGGAATAGAAGTCTGCGTGGCAGAGAGGGTGAAAAGCAGGGCTTTGGCTGGGAGCGCAGCGCCCGCGTCTGGGTTACAGGGAGGCTCTGGAAGTTGGCAGACTGTCCCGGGCAGCTGGGGGCCCTGCTTGGCTGGAGGAGACAAGACCCCTCACCCCTCCACTCGCTGGTCGGGAGATGAGCGTAATGTTATTCTTCATGCAAATGAGAGCACATCATGACTTATCAAGAACTACTGCAGTTCGTTCACATTAGGGTTGTGCCAATACAAAAATGTATCGACATTGCAGTTTTATTCCTCATTGCACATAATTTAAATCCTTGTATCAATGTTTTATTACTTTATCTGTGCTTTCATACAGTTTTCTACAGTTTAATTCACAAAGAAGCAGGTTGTTTAAAGTACAAAATCTGGAACTCATGTTCAAGTTGAAGCAATCAGCCTGTCTTGCACATTTATGGTCGATTGGCATAGTCGTCCATGTTAGAATTTGGGGTCTCTGTTGGCAATTTGTAGTAAAAATTATTACATCATCCATGATGAAATATTATGATAACATAACAGGAATTAAGAGGCTTTTTCACTCTGAGAGCATGTTGGTGTCTGTCTGGACAATTTTGAATTTGTGAGAAATTATAAGAGAGCGTGAGAATGAAAGAACACGGAAAGAGAGAAACATATAATAGGCTATATATATTTTAAATGTTATACATAAATCTATAATTTATGTGTGTGTATGTATGTATATGTATATATATATATATATATATATATGAATAGTTTTTCTAAATTGGGTTTTTAATACTTTATAAATTGAGGCACACATTTATTTATTATTTATACATATTTAATATAAAGCTAACTATAATTAGTAAAAGCTTAACAGAAACCCTAACCAATAAAAGTTCAGCATTTTTGGATTTCAAAAATGTGATTATATAATGATTCATATATTTCTGAATAATTTTTACCTATGAGGACGTCTTGTAGGATCTGCCAAGGGAGGTTTTGATTTAGCTCTGTTCTTGGAACTGCTTTGTCTCTAATCTTTGTAAACACACACCCACACACACACGCACACACACACACACACAGTTTGAATTGATTTCCATCACTTCCATATCATGTCATCCATTGTATCCTTGTGTGTCAGTCTCGCTCATTACTGATATATTATTAGCACTTATACTGACACAAAATATGTTACTGACCTCTCTCTCTGTGTGTGTGTCTGTCTGTCAGCAGGAAGTCCCCGTGCCTCAGCTTCCTCCCTGCACTTCCCCTCACCCTCCATCATCCAGCAGTCCAGCCCGTACTTCACCCATCCCACCATCCGATACCACCACCACCCGGGACAGGACCCGCTCAAGGAGTTTGTGCAGTTCGTGTGTGCCGACGGATCGGGACAGGCTAGTGGTCAGGTAAGAGTATAGTAACCTCATACTGGAAGTGATAATCTGACACTGGGGTCAGTTGATTGCAGCAGAACATGTCATTTTTATGCAGATATTCTCAGACTGGTTTATAGTGAATACTGGGAATGGCATCCTATCGTACTACTCATACTAGTTTTGTAGTATGTATACTTTGAAATCTATGCATAGAATAATGCAGTATGCAACGGAGAACACTTCATGGAATACTGGATCCCACAATGCAGTCCTTTCGGAAGCTTTACACTAGTATTCCATTTAGAATGTAGACTTTGTCACATTCTACTGTATTAAATATTATCATTGCTTACTGCATACTGTTTTACTAATTTAGAAATACGGAGTATATACTTTGCGGTATACAATTGTTTAGAGATTATGAAGTTAAAAAAATAAATTATGAATTTAAAAAAATGATTCATGTTGATGAAACAGAACTTAGCAGTCAAATTTAGCCAACATGTTTGCCTCAGTCAAGCAAAAAAACGATATAAAAATTCATTTATATTTGTGAAACTAATGTTATCAAGGATTTATAGAGAAGTTGAATTGAGCTTACCGTTGTGAAGACAACTGTCGCATTTTACCAAGAAGCCAAGATTGAAGTGGGAAATGAAAGCATCCAAAAACATGTTAAATAATGCACAAATGTTTTCTTTTAGGGCTTGGTTTACTCTGTGGTCATTGTAATTAACTTTATATAAAATTATATACATACATACATACATATATATATATATATATATATATATATATATATATATATATATATGTATGTATGTATGTATATAAGTGAGGTCATGTCATATTTAGCACACATTTACAGAACTAACATTCAATTCACTTTTATTGTTTTTATATTATTTATCTATAATTACTACAGACCTGAACCCAAATCCTAACCACTGGAAGAAAAAAAATCAGCATTTTTTGGATTTTAAAATTAGATTATTTAATGATTCCTAAAAACTTTTTTTTTTGTTCAATGTGCAACTAATATTATCAACTGTATTACTTTTGTTTGCATTTCTTAAAACAAGAAACAAGCTCCTCCTGTCTTTTCCGATGCAAACAAATGTGTGCGTTCCTTGTCTTTGAGGCCGACTGATCGGTCACTGTTATGTATCTTGTGCTTGTCTAGCCGATCTTGAGTTAATCTCTCCTTCTCTGTCCACTTCCCACGATAAAACCCATCTGCGCAACAGCCGATGACCTCAGCGCATTTCGGCGTAGCGCGCATCCCCTCCTCAGTTCTGCTTGTGCCATTTTTTAGCGTCGTGAACGTGGCTTTTTTTTTTGCGCCCTGGTTTTGATTTGACATCATTCCATGGATCAAAACTCACCTCACATTCGTGCGTCCATTTCTTCTTCTTCTTCACCTTCTGCCTAAAGTCCTTCATTTTATTTTTTCAGCTCCTTCACTGCTCCTGTCTGTGCCTGTGGTGAAGTCAACACACAAACATGCATACAAACAAACACGAACACCCCCCTTCATAAACAAAAGCAAACAGACATTCATCCTTTTGGTTGTTTCCCTCTCAACACTCTCCACTACCAGCCACCCCACATTCCTTTTTTTTTCGGAGCTATCCTGCGTTGTTTTTCCATTTGCGGGGTGTCGGGCCTGTCCGTACTCCTCACCCTGTTTGTGTCGTCTGCAGCCGAACGGGAGCGGCCAGAGCAAAATGCCGGGCTCCTTCTTGCTGCCTCCACCCCCCCCTGTGGCGCGTCCAGTGCCCCTCCCAATGCCAGACTCTAAATCCAGCAGCACGCCCCCCGATGGCGGACTCACCTCACCCACATCTCCGTGTAAGTGACCCGACCCCCCCATTCCACAAAACCCCACGAAGATCCCCAGTCGTCTAGCCACAGCTGGACCGCTTTTTGCCATTTAGTTTGTGTTCCTTAAATTAACATGAAATGCCCATTATTCATAATTTTCGCCAACTGGTGGGTCAGAACTAGTCCTTACTACTATTTTTTTTCCCCCCTTTTTTATGTATCCTAGTTTTGAGGCAGCAGTTTTAGTGGTTTAACAGTTTAACAGCCATCAAAATGAGAGCCCATAAAGGGACGTGGCGATGGGGGGGAAGGGGTGAAATGGGAGGAAAATTAATTTTTCAGTGTTTTTGCATTGACTGGCAAAACATTTTTGTTCCTCTGAAAAACATTGCATTTGTTCACAACACGTTTTCATTCCCCCGAGAAAGTTTGCATTCTCTTGGAAAACATTTTTGTTCCCCTGAGAAACATTGTGTTCTCTTGCAAAAATTTTGCGAAAGTATGCAAAAGTTTAAGTGAACACCAAATTTCTCAGGAGATCGCAGTACTTTTGCAGGAGAACGCAAAAGTTTCGTAAGTGAATGCAAAGTTTCTCTGGAGAATTATACTTTCGCGAGTGGACGCAGAATTTCTCAGGGGAACAGAATACTTCTGTAGGAGAATGCAATACTTTTTTCAAGCTAATGCAAATGTTTTTTGAGTGAACGCAGAGTTTCTCGGGGAAACGCGATACTATCAACAATATGATACTTTTGCAAGAGAATGCAAAATTTCTCCGAGGGGCGCAATACTGTACCTTTGCAAGGGAACGCAGATGTTTTTCAAGCGAACACAAAGTTTCTCGGGGGAACGCAATACTTTTGAAAGGGAATGCAAAAGATTTGCAAGTGAACGCAAAGAGTTTTGGGGGAATGTAGTACTTTTAACTTTTAAGTTAACGCAAAACTTTTTTTTAAAGTTTAAAAACTTAAAGTTTTTTGAGGAATGCAATACTTTTGCAAGAGAACACAAAAGTTTTGTGAGCAAATTCAAAATTTCTTGGGAGAATGCAAAAGTTTTGCAAGTGAACAAAATATCATGGAGGAATGCAGTACTTTTGTAAGAGAACGCGAAAGTTTTGCGAGTAAACAGATTTTCTTGGGGGAAAGCAATACTTTTGCGAGCAATTTCTTGGGGGAATGCAAGGGAATGCAGAGTTTCTTGGGGGAACAGTACATTTGCGAGCGAACGCAAAATTTATCGGGAGAATGCAATACTTTTGCAAGCAAATACAAAGTTTCTCAGGGGAATGCGATGCTGGAGAATGCAAATGCAAATGCAAAATCCTTGAAAAATAATTTTTCCTCCCATCTCATATTTTTTTCCATGACCATGTCCTCTTGGGGGCTCTGTATTCAAGGGTGCAAATTTAGGGCAGTTAAAGTGGACTCCAAAATACATTTTTTAATGCATTTTAGTTGAAACAGTTTTCATAATGCAGCTATTATTGTACAATTCGCTTGACCTCATTATTGTGGAAGATGGAAGAATCTGTATCTACCAAACTGAAAAGACCAGTTTTGACCCTCTTGAATTTATATTCTGGTCCAGGTTGGTTTGTGCTGGTCAAATTGCATTGCAGCCCTGATGTGAATGGGCCTTTACACTCCTGAATGCAACATCCAGAAACCCATGCTTTGTAATTTTACGTTGGTTTCTTTTGAGTTTGTTTTGGTTACGTTCACATTGCTGGTTAGCTTTTGGCCTGTGGAAATGTGATAGTTGAGCTCCAGTGCTGGTCTAAAGGTCAGTTCGTCCAGTACATGAACCAAATTTGGGCCGTTCAGAAAGGAGGTGGCGTATCGGGGTGGATAATCAGACATACTGTAAAATATTCACTCACCACAGACGGGGCACTGGATGGAGCACTTGCATTTCTTTTCCTCCTTTCTGTCATGTTTCTTATTTTTGTTTTTCGTTCCTTTTCATTGTGTTTTCTTTCATTGTTTCAATTGTTTTTTATGTTGTTTGTGTGTCTTTTTATGTGTTTATATGTTGCTGATTCTCCAGAACGCACTTAACAAACCCGATCACAAATTAATAGAGAGGTGTTTTTTGTTTGTTTGTTTTTTATTACAGTATTACACCTATAGAGCTCATGTATGAGTTGTGAGTTTACCACGGTTAATGGGGGTTGTTTGGGGTAAAGACACTAAACAAATGGTCTGAAACCCCCTTAGCCATTAAAAAAAATACACATGGCCTCTTGTAACTCTTGTAAATAGTTTTTTATATAATGGCCATAATAACAACATGGCGCAAACAGTCAGCAAATAATTAATAACAATGAACAGATTTATTCTGCCAGATAATTTAGTTCATTAATTTAACTGTAGGTGTTTTATGGTTGCAAACCACAGTCAAAGGTTTATAGAAACTCAGTCCAGTAGTATAGAATTAAATTCTATGTTAATATAAAGTTTAATGCATTAATGTAGAATTTCACGAGCAAAGCAGCTTCTCTTTGTTGCCTTTTTGAATGTTTGCTGAAAGCGCTAACAGCAAACTGTAGAACAAATCTGGCTCTTTGTGTTTGATTTCTCCATGTTTTTACACACATACTGATTTATGTTAGATCTCTATATTTGATGAACAGTTACACCACGGAGTCCGTCAAATAAATCTGAAACCAAACAAAAACTGCCCTAAATTTGATTTGATAATGACTTCAAACCGATTTGCAGATTCAAACACCTTTTTAATTTATTGATCTTCAATCGTTTGAACCAAGAACGATCAAACATAGTGTATTTTTAATGATAAATTCTTAAATTACTTTTGTTTGTTGTTTGCCAACAAGTCATTTCAGTACAGAAAAGTTTCAGTTTCCACTATATATTTGATGAAATTCGCACAGTATAGCTGAAGGTTTGCCTTTGCAGAATCAATTGATCTTTTCAAATAAATCACATTTACTAAAATTTGTTTTAACAAACATTGTACAGGGTGATTTAAAAAAAAAAAAAATTGTTTTTTTTTAAATTGATATTTTCTGTTTCTCTGCTTTCTCTCCCTCAGCATACTCCACGCCAGGCTCCACAGCTCCCAACAGGTTTGTCAGCATCGGATCACGGGACAACAACTTTCTGAACATACCCCAGCAGACGCAGGTGATTCTTACTCTGTCATATTCAAAACTAACCTTTGAGTGTTTAAAATCATGCATCTTAAAACATTAGCCTGCTCCTCCGCTCCTGTCTTTCCTCGTTTCCATGATGCTCTCTGCTCTGCGGTGTTGGACCCATCTGGAGCGGGTCTGCGATAACTGGAGCTGATCGGCGTGGTGTAGTTGATTTGAGCGTTGCGAATGTGCGGCCACCGCACCGCACCTCCTCCATCACCCAGTACACTTTAGTCATTAATGTGTAAAGCACACCCGCCCTGGGCCGGCTCCCTGCTCCTCAACACATGGTGACCATCTGAAGCCGCTAACTCACCCGCTCTCACCTCCTCCCTCTGCTGGTTGGCCTCTCTGGATTTGACCATTTATTTTCCTCTCTTTCTGCTCAACCATTCCTCATTTCCACCTTCTTTAACTCATTTCTCGACTCGCTATCACCCTCTGCTGGTGACTCCTGTTTTTATATTTCTTCTCTCCCGTCGTGACTCTTTGGCAGTGACTTCGCTTTGTCTGATTTCGCACGTTTTCCAGTGTGTTCACCCTAAATTTTAGAAGACAGAAGAAGAACTTTTTTTTTTTTTAAAGTCCTCTCAGAGATAAAATGCTTGAGTGTGCAAATTAGCAGCGAGTTATAAATGTTTTGCGAAGATTCGTTATTTGCAGTTGAGCTTGTTTGTTTTATTTTTAAATGCATTAGTTGCAATTCATTGTAATACAAGCATTGATAAAAAGATAACTGCAAGAGTCAGTAGTGTTATTACACCACGGTAAACTGTTTTTTGAAAATTGTATTGTTAAAAAATTTGTGCATTGAGAGTGAATTAATAATTGTAATTCAATGTAATACAAACATTGATAAACAAATGCAAGAGGCAGTGAGGCAGTAGTTGCAATAAATCGTTACTGTTTTTTTAACAACCGTGAAATATTTTATTAGTATTTTTTTATTTGTTATTGTTAGGAAAATGTGCACTGAGAAAATGCATTAATAATTGTAATTCAATAGAAAAACATTGATAAATTATAATTCATTTGAATTTTTTTTTTTTTTCTCCTTCAGCGTAATCCATTGATAAAAGCAAAAAGCAGTGAGAATAGAAAAAAAATATGCATTGAGTAAAGTGCCTTATTAATTGCAATTCAGTGTGATTGAATTTAAAGACATGTTTCATGAGGGTATCAGTGAACTTCCACTTGAGCGTTCATGTGTCCCCAAAAGATATTTGGACACTTCAGTTATACTTTAAAATGTTATCTAATGTAATAACAAAATATCAAAACAAGTGACATGTATTTTGAAGGGAAAAAATGCTTTTCAGTCATAAATCAACAGAACATTTTATTTATTTGATTAAGAAAAATGTGCAACGAGAAGGTGAACTAATAATGGTAAAAACTGCTAAAACACCAGTTTTGTCAGATGACACTAAGCAAAAATGATGTTAACAAAGAGAAAAGATCCTGTAAATACTTTATTTTATTTAAGAAAATTTGCATTGAGAAAAGACATTAATAATTGTAAAAATCACCAAAACACCAGTTTTGTCAAAAGACACTGAGCAAAAATCCTGCAGCATTTGATACACTTCCTCTAATGTAGTGACATTCAAACATTTTATGTGACTTTAAGTGTTTGAATACTTTTGATTATTTTTTGTTAAGAAAATGTGCAATGAGAAAATGCATTAACAATTGTAAAAATCCCCAAAACACCAGTTTTGTCAAAAGACACTGTGCACAAATGTTGGTGAAGAGAAAATGTTAGTGTTTATATGAAAAAAAGTGCACTAATTGTAAAAAAAAACAAACAAACAAAAAAAAAAAAAATCACCCAAACACCATGACACTGAACAAAAATGACATTGGTGAAGATAAAAGATCCTGCAGCGTTTGAGATACAGGCTCATCTAATGTAGTGACATTCAAACATTTTGAAGTGTGTCTTTAAGTGTTCAAACACTATGTCTGTACAGGGAAGCGCTCTCAGCCCCGTGCCGTTCCCAGTCAGAAACACGAGAAAAGAACTGCGGAAATGTGAGGCAGGAACGGAGAAAAGAGAGGCAAAGTTGAAGCACAGCCCCGAAACTGAAAAGTCACGTCCCAACTGTCTGGTTGCCCACAGCAACGAGACATGATGTCACAGGCAGTTGAAGTTGAACTTGAGGGTGGGGGGCAGAGCTGGTCACTGCCAAGGATTACGGGGGGAAGATGGGATTGTGAGAGGGAGGAGTACAGCTTACAGGGGAAGAGTTACTTGGCCCGAGTGGCTGTTGGGCTGGAGCCCGGGGCAGGCAGCGGGGGGACGTGCCGGGGTGTTTGCGTGACCTGCAAGAGTCAACCAGAACAAAAGTTACCCGCTGCCCCTCCTAACAGAGCCTCTTAGCCAAAGTGTTTCCAGGATTTGACTTCGAGAGAGTTTTGTAAAACCAATCAGGAGTAACAATCCCGCTCTCGTTTGAATGAGGAGCACAGCTCTCGCTATCATTGTGAGCGCCGCGTCACAGTCACATATCAAACGCTCAAGCACTTTTTCACTTTACTAGTCAATACGAGGGGGTTTCAATAAATAGCCCAAAGAGAGCTCTTGTGCAAGTATATTTGTCTTACAAGGCAAGGTATGCGAGCGGATTGGATAGAAGCATATTTTTATATAAAATGTAGAGAATGAAATATATGTAAGTGTATTGTAAATGTTATGTTATATTTAAAATATCATT
Organism: Tor tambroides; assembly: GCA_021397915.2. NCBI lineage: Eukaryota > Metazoa > Chordata > Actinopteri > Cypriniformes > Cyprinidae > Tor > Tor tambroides. The sequence goes on along the minus strand of JAFVLL020018126.1, from coordinate 44,125 downwards.
TATCTATCTATCAATCTATACAAACTATTAAGGATATAATGTAAAAATATTAATGATTCTGATCATTGTGAATGTAGTTAATATATACATATGCATTATTATAAAGATACATATACTGCACATATACAATAAACAATTATCAATTTTTAAAAATTGAGTTAAAAATGTATTTTATATATAAAATCACTAGTTATAATTAATTATATTTAGAATGTTATTTTATATATGTATAATTTATTATATAATATAAATGTATTTTATTGATATTTTTATATAAAATGTGATATAAGTGCACACATTATTAGAAATCATTAATATCATTAATTATTCATTCATTTTTTTTTATAATATAATAGGAATATTAAGAGTAATAAATGAAAATATAGAGCACAGCATTAAAGACCATCCTTCCTCTAATATGTCAGCTAAGGTTAATTGTGATATTGCTGTTGCTGTGTGGTTTATAGTGTTTTACTGGCTGTTTAGCAGTTAGGCTGCTGTACTGACAACCAGAATCTGTTTATAATAAACCATCAAATGTGTAGAGATGGATATCCAACTCATTTCAAACTGCGACGTCGCAGCGGTTAAATGAGTTTCCTATTTAAAACCACCAGTTTGACAAAGACGTGAAGTGTTTTTATTGGGAAACACGCTTTAATTCCAGCATGACGTGAACCCACTATAAACTTGGTGTAAATATTTCTCCGTTCATTGGCGTTATCAGTGCGATATCTGCACTTTACGAGCTGAGCTCCTGAGCTGCATTAACAGAGCGTCTGCTGATGTTGATAAAGTCAGTGTGATGGTATGTGGAGATGCGTCAGAGCTTCACTGACATGACATTCCCAGAAGGGAGGTTTTCTGGTTTAGGTCAGGTCAGACTGTGTTGTAAAGGCCCATATGGTAAGCAGGTCAGCTTCAGAAGCTCTGAGAGTGAAGAACAGGCAGATCTGTGAGAGCCTGACCTCTAGTGTTCACACCAATAACAGCAGCATCTCTTCACATTCACAGTCTACATCTAGATCCATCTTAATGTTTCCATACTTTTGAATTCAAGCATCAGGCATATTGATCAAATATAATAACAAAATAACAAAAATAGTGATTATATTGAAAATGTTTAAGCTTGTAACTGTGTAACTGTGCAAGTTTCAGTATGTACTGCTAAGTTAAAATATAAATTGTAACTTTAATAAATTTACAGTCATTTATGAAAAACAAATTATTACATTTTAGCTTTGTGACAGTAAATTTAATTTAGTTTTATAAATGTAATAACCATTTAAAATGTATTAAATTATAAAAATAAATTATAGGTCTGACACAAAATACATTTCACGTAATACATTTAATAACAAATATAGAAGCTATTTATATATTTTTAAATGTATACAAATTAATTTAGTAAATTATAGGTTTGTGTGACAATACTTTTCACTTAAGTTTAATAAATTTAAAGGTTATGTTAAATGCATACAAACATACCACATTATTCAATTATGGGTTTATAATACATTTAATAACTTATGAAATATTCTTTTTTTTTTAAATGCATTAGAAATTAAATAATCATAAGTGTGACATTTATTTGAATGTAAAAATTAAGTTTGTTCTGTAATTGTTGTTAATGAGTGATATTTGATCATTTTAGTATAGCCCTATGTTATGTTTATTTTTAAATGTTAATTTATTTATTTTTTTTTAAATAAATTATACATTGAGTAGAAGTGATATAAATATAAAATGCCTATAATTGTCATTTTTTCCATCCTCAGAAATTGTAAAAACAAAAATCGATATTGGCCTTGGTCCAATTTTGTCCTGCACAGACAGACAGACAAACAGATACACACACACACACACACACAGTAGTCAACATTTGAAGTGGATCAAAGTTGTCCTAAGACAAGAGCGCACTCTGGTTTTAGGACAACTTTGATGAAAGGTGTATATTTATTTATTTTTATATTATATAATATAATTAAAAAAAAAAAATATATATATATATATATATATATATATTTATATATATATATATATTTATATACATTTTATTATTTTAATATAATGTTTTCATTGTGCTTATGTATTTTCAGATTAAACTAACAGTACCTTATCCCATTGTGTTTCTACAGTCATGGTTCCTTTGACGAGGTCCTGCCTGCAACCTGTCGACACGATTTGGAAGTTTTATGACAAAAAAATAAATAAATAAATAAATCCTGTTTGAAAATCCCCTCCGACCCGAAATGCACCCTAAGAAACGTGAGCAGCATATGATTGGGAAACGTTCGACCCTGTATTTGCCAACCGTCAGACGCCCTTCAAGCCCGCTCCTCCACCTCCGACAAAGACTTTCAGATCACAGCAGGAGGTGAGGGACCGACACGCACCTACAGCATCTCGCAAGAACCGCCACCAAACCAACGGCAACATAGAGGAGCAAGAACCCGAAGAACACAGACAGAAAATGTTACTAGGAACAAAGGAAGTAGTGTACAATGGCTGGGATTATCAACAGTTTCAGTGGTGAGGATTCAGACACAACAAAAATGCAAGATTTTGACCAATTAAACTGCAGTTTTTTGATTTCAAAAACACAAACGTGCTGACGTTCAGCATACAAGCAACACTAAATAATGAGAGCCCCGGACGTTTTGCAATTTTAGCTAATTAGCATGCAGTAGAAACGTCTTTATTCCCTTTTGCGGTCAATTATTAAACTAACTACGAACAGCAGAAGTATTGCACTACAGTAATGCGAAGAACACTAGTTTGACATGCACTATTGAAAATGGGATTGACGGCAGACATTATTTGCACAATTTATTGCGGAGAAAAATTTACCTGGCACACAAAAGCTACCAAGAGACCCGTTCTCATTTTCAGGCCCCAAACTGAATTTTTAAATAAAACTAAAATCCATTTCAGGCGCTTAGTGCCAACTAAACAGCACCAGATTCTAGTTAGTACTCCTATAGGATGAATAAAGCCAACCAGCACACACTTAAGGTGCGGTCACATTCACCAAATTTGTCTTGAACCTGATGAGAAATCTGCTTGAGGGAAATGTTTCAATCTCTCGGAAAAATTCCTGATCACGTGGATTTTTATTAAAGGAACAGTTCACCCAAAAATGAAAATTTACTTACCCTCAAGTTGTTCCCAACCTGTATGAGTTTATTTCTTCTGTTGAACACAGAAGAAGATATTTTGAAAAAGGTGATAAGCAAACAGTTGATGGTAGCCACTGACACTTTTTTTTTTTTCCCCCACTATGAAATTCAGTGGCTGCTGTCAACTCATTTTCAGTTTTTGGTGAATTGTCTTATTGTCTAGATTTTGCCTTTGAAGTTTCACCGATCAGCGGTAAATGTGACTATATTTTTACAGTCATGTGAGTAAGCTACAACTTCAAAATTGTTTGTTTGGCAATTTTTTTTTTAAATCCATGTGTCTGAAATGTTTTTAATTAGTTTTTTACAAAAATAAAAAAAATAAAAAAAAGTCCACAAAACACCAAATTCGCTGGTCAGCACAACAAATTTGTGTGACAATCTTGAATCAGATTTGAAATCTGCTTAGTGAAATTTTCTAAATTCGCATTCAAGTGGAATCCTATCAAAATGACTAATTTCCCCCGCAAAATTGCGCTGAATGTGACCACACCTTTGCAGCCATGTGACAGAGTTCAAATTTTTAAATTGTTTAAAAAAAAATAAATCCCATATAATCATTGCATTCTTTTGTTATTTCAAACTCATTTTTCTCTTTGTTTTAAAATTAAAGCCATATGTCTGAACTTTGTTTTAAACAGTAAAACTTTTAATTAGAAGTATAAAACTTTATGTAATTAAAAAATATTTTCTAGTGATTTTTTTTTTACTAGCCCCAGCTAGTCATTCCAGTATTTATAATGGCTGTGAATTAATTTCATCATTGTAGTGAGGCATAATAAAAGTCCCTTATTCATTAGCACTAATAAAGACGGCTCTAGAGTCACGCCCACTTCTGTGTTTTGTTTACGTACCTGTTTACACTCCCAGAAGTCAGTGTTCCAAGAATACGTGACCTCGCTGCGGAGCAAAAGAATGTGTGACATATCATAGCCGTGCTCAGAGGGAGGTGGGCTGCTCGGACCGCTTTTATTAGACGCCGCATTTCACCATTCGCTTCAGTAGATTTATTCTAAATTTGGTAACGTTTCGGCATGGCTGTCTGCACATACACACACACACTCTCCTCCGCAGATTGACTACAAAGGGAAGCCTTTACAGTAGGGCAATCTTCATCGGCTAATAAAGTTTTGTTTTTCGACGCAGCTGTAATCGGTAACCTCACAAAATAACTGGACTGCCTGACCATGTATATCACTGCAGGGAAGCATTGTTGCCGGATGGCGGCCGTGTCATCGCTTTGGTAGAAAACTAACACGAGAATCGTGATGGCAATGGTCTTTTCTTTTCTAATCAAAGGAAGTGCCTCTGTATTCCCATTATGCAATTTGTTAAACATGAATTCAGGTTATTTTCTTGCATATAAGCTATAGAGGAGCATGAAATTTTTATGAGAAAAAAAAAAGAAAAGAAAAAGCAAGCGTCAGCTCACTAGTTACAAACATCTTTATATATACAGGATATATCCATATATATTTATATATACATTTTTTTTCTTATTTGCCTAATAAGCTCAGTGGCAGTCTAGTTATTTTTTGAAGTATGACATGATCATAAATCAGATATCCGTTCAGAAGCACCAGTCCCGAAAACCCAGTTCTGCACTTAATAATAATTAAAGCGAAAAAAAAAAAAAAAACTGGCGGAAATCAGATTTCCACAGAAAAAGTATCGATAGCATAGTTAAAAAAATAAATAAATAAATAAAAATGCACGGCTTTTGATTTCTTCTGTGTTTGGACAGGAAGTATTTGTTATTGCAAAATAAAGTGTGTTGATTGAGCCATGTGCAATGCCTTGGGTAGAAACTGTGTTTGTCTCATTGTTAGGGTGTACAGGAAAGCGTAGAGGTGAAAATCCTTCTATTATAGTAAAGTCCAC
>JAFVLL020018126.1:0-38965 GCA_021397915.2 Tor tambroides | reverse complement strand
TGGTGAAATGCATGTGTTGATTACAATTTCTTTTCCATAATAAGAAAAACAAGTAAGAGCAGCACCTTTAACTGATTGAATAAAAGGATGTTCTTAACTGTAACGTTGAGTCTGTGTGGTTATTTTGATCTTAAGCTCCAATTTAGCCCCCAGGAGCCCTCAAGGTGACTTAAAATGATTTAAAACGAATGTTAAAGGAATAGTTCACCCAAAAATTAAGATGTATTCACCCTTAGGCCATCCAAAATGTAGATGGGTTGGTGTTGAGTTTAAATGATTTGACGAAATTTAGCATTACATAATGGATCGTCTGCAGTGAATGGGTGCCGTCAGAATGTGAGTCCAAACAGCTGATAAAAACATCACAATAATACACACCACTTCCATCAATTAATAACTGTCTGAATCAGGAGAGAAATATGTATAAATCAAACACAGTTTACAAGTGAAAATAGTCCAAAACAGTTCTAGACAAACATGATGGTGGATTTTGATGTGAGAGGACAACAGGTGATGGACTTTTTCCCTTGATGAAGCGTTATTATGGACTCATACATAAAACATCTTAATGATGGATTTGTTTCTTACAAACACGCAGCTTTTCAGCAAGATGGTAATTGATGAACTGGAATGGTGTGAATTACTTGTGGATTATTGTGATGTTTTTATCAGCTGTTTGGACTCTCATTCTGACGGCACCCATTCACTGCAGAGGATCCATTGCTGAGCAAGTGATGCAAAGCTAAATTTCTCTAAATCTGTTCTGAAGAAAGAAACTCATCTACATCCCGGATGGCCTGAAGGCGAGTACATTTTCAGCAACTTTTTTTTATTTTTGAGTGAACTGTTCCTTTAAAATGAGCCAAAACAAAAAAACTAACATTTTTATTACCGTAAAAAGTGGTTGTGTACTATGTTGATATGTGATATGAAGTAAATACATTCACGCAACAAACCATTTTTGTATTACGGCAAGTATTTATTTGATGTACCTTTGTCACATTAAATTAACAGTCTATAAATAATTATTTACTGCACTTTTAATGCATTTTCCCCTGAGTGAAGGGACTGGGTTTGGATGACAAGCATCTGCTAAAATGCAATTTTTTTTTTTAAATTGAAAAAGGTTTGAGAAAGTAATTGAAATTGAAAAAGTACATTGTTTACATACGTTAGTTATATTGATCAGCACCGTAAAATAGAACAAAAACTGCTTTCTAGAAACTATTAAGACTTGTGCGTCAAAAGCAAAATTAAAAGTCTATTCAAAACTATTCAAGGGCACCTTTTGTAAACAGATTTCCTTCAAAAGGTTTTTAATTTTCTTATTAAATATTTTATATTATAAATATTTAAGATTTCAATCCATTTACACTGGATCATTTTAAAATGATAACATACTATTTGCAGTCCAAAAACTGCATATAATCGGCATTTTGTGCTATTAAGGAAACTGAGCAGAAATCAACCCCACTGAGGATGATAAAGAGTTCATTTAACACACACAGAAATCACAAACTGACCCTCATATGTGATAAATGTTTTTATGATCGCATCCCTCCCAGTCGATGAGCTCTGAGCGATGAAACCACAGTGAAATCTCCCGCTCCGCTCCCTCCACCGAATCAGAAGCATGGATGACATTTCTGAATGAATTTAACAGAGGAAAGTCACTTCACCCATGCGACTCATATACATGCCAAAGGTTTATTGCTTCATTTACATGCAGCTTCAAACTGAGAATCTGATATTATGTTTAACTGTGTGTGGGGGGCTGTGTTTGGAATAATAGTGGCCGCTATACAGTGTGCAGTAGGCAGTACACTTGTATTGCACTCAGAATAATGAGTGTATGTAAATACCTGCTGATGTGAACACTGAAATCTCCTCTAACAGTTCCCGGTGCGGCTTCAGCAGGGTCTGTGTCTCCCACCAGCTTACGTGATGACCTCACTACATTATGCCCCTCCCACACCTGAAAACAAACCAATGAGGAATGTGAAAATCAACTGGGCAATCTTCATGACAGTGTGTGACATGTGCAATGATCTTAATAATGTAGTATCTGATGCTAGACATTTGAAACATGCAACCTTTTTCTTCTTTACTGTATTGCATGTTTAAAAACATTATTTTGCATTTTTAATACAATTTTTGTGTAAAATTGACTTTTGGTTGTTAATTTATTACAGTGTAAACCAAAGTGTACTGCATTGTGGTATACAGTATTCTACCGAGTTGAATGCAGTAGGTTATCTAATCTTATGGGTAATTTGGATACATAAGTATTATAGTAGTATGATATTCATAATATATGCCATAACGCAGAAGCACAGCTGTTTGATTGGTCACCATGGCAACTATGGGGCCAGAGGTCATGTAGTAAAGCAGGCTGGAGTAGAAGGGTTTCTTCTGCAGCGAGACGTAGTGCTGAGCTAAAAGCTTGTCAGAAGCCTGAAAAATACACAGACATATCATGTAGAAACACGTCACATACAGTCATGAGTGTTATCTGAGTGGATCACTCACCTGCAGCATCTTCAGACCAACCAATCGGAATCCTCGCTGCTCAAAGCGCTTGATGATCTCGCCAATCAGACGCCTCTGAACGCCATCGGGCTTCACAGCTACCAAAGTCCGTTCTTTAATGCCAGAAAAATCTAAAGGAGGTCAAAAACAGATCAATATATGCCAGTTTTCATGCAACTACAAACTTTTTGGGGGGGGGGGTTAATGATAAATTTGTTAAAAAGTAAACAGTGCCATCTACTGCCAAAGTGCGAAACACAAAAATGTTAAAATATTGCACTTCTTTTGGAATTTTAGATCATTTATATAAAGTGTAAAATACACATACATATATGATTAAGTCATTTAAAATGATGTCCGTGTTAAATTTATAATAATCAAAGCATTTAATTTATTTTAAACTACTTTTAAAGAAATGTTTTGCTTCAAGTGTCAGCTTGTGTTATTTTTTCTTCACTACTCTTGCTTTGATATTTCATTAATGCAATGATAAACCATTTTAAGATTTACATATTTTTAAAGTAAATTTGTTTGTTTTTAAGCATAGTTTTGTACAATATAAAATATAATAAATAGTAGAAAATACAAATTATATACATTGCAGAAAGAAACAGAAAACCAGTAAAGGTTTAAACATTTCATTTTCATAAAACTGTAGGGAAAATATAACATTTATAAAAAACAAAACAGATGTGTCAGTATTTATGTAAAAATCCATGTCTGAATGCATATGAACTGTGTAAATGCATACATGCTGCACATATTTTTAATACATGTATACATGTGAGCATATTGAGGGGTGAGAACCAGGAAGGCATAAGTGACATTTCACCATCTTTACAGGAGAGCCAAAACAAAAAAATTTACCATAGTTTGATCTGACTGTGTGTACTGATTTCAATTGTTTATAATAAAAATGTGTACACTCATGGATGACAGTAGTTTTGCCAGTAGGAAGAGCTCATTAAGAGCTTTCATTTGATATCCATTTCACCAAAAATGTCTCTTACACCCTTCTGGTTCTCACCTCTCGATATATCAAGGGGTTCAAGGTTTAGAAAATTACCAGTATCTTTCCAATTTTTTTTTTTTTTTCTTGTTTAAAGGAAGTGAGATTAATTGGATACGTGTACATTTGAAAACATGCTCTTCTGAAAGCGTTTCCTGTGTAAGTAAATAAGCGTAGAGAATCCTGCTGAGATCTTTAGCACAGAAAGTGAAGAAACTTGTATACTAAAAGCTTCCTGTCATTAACATTATGTCATTGTCTCCCAATATTGGTCATTTAGCAGAGTTTTTGAATATTAATTGCAGAAAGAGTGTGATATTTCATCTAGGTAAATGCAGATCAATGGTGTGTCCCATGACCATCTCTTCTAACAGTCTGAATTTAAAAGAAAAGTTCCTTCAGCTGTGACAGACACGGGGGTCGCTTCCTTGAGGCTTGATCAAATTAAAGTTGTTACACACTCATGTGCTCTGGATTTGACCTCCACACACTGCCAATATGCATTCAGTACAGCACTATGATTGGCCTTCAGACGGACCAATCACACACTCTGAACTGGAGGGAGTTTGAGGTCCTTAGAGTCTAAAAATGATAAAATAACTGGCCCATACAAAAATGTACTGTGGCAGTATTATGTATACAATGGTAATACTATGATACTTTTAATTCAAAGCAAAAAATGTGGCACATCATTGCAGAATTCTGGTCCATTTTGGTATATCAGGGTTGAGATGGGAGTATTTCTATGCTCATTTTGGTGAACATGCTTGTGCCTTTCATTTGTGTTTTGGCGCATGTCACTGCAATTTTGACCTGTGCAACTAAATCCATTAAGACAGACAATAACTTGCACAAGCTCCTGTCTAACCTAATGCAGTCAGCACTCGCCCACGTGAACACAATTAACCAATCACTGATCACGCGAGGACGGAGCACAGCTTGTGTAATAGTGAAACAGAGCATGTGCACTTTACATGGCAAACATAAAAATATCCTAAATTTAAAAAAAAAAAAAAAACTTTTACAATAGCTACAACAAACATAATATAGTAATGCCTGGTGCATATTTTATATATAGCCTATATACAGCATGTTTGCCATATATTCGTATAACTTGGTATTTCAACAGATACATGATATTGCCATGAAATACATAAACAGTAGGCTTACGTCTAGCATTTTCATGGTATAGTAATGTCAAATTTAAAGCAATGGTACTAAAATTAATTTACCATTGTATTTACATGGTTCTCTAAAAGTGACTGTAGTCCCTTAGGTTTTTTTACTAATTGTGTAGTGTAGCATTACTATTGCAGCTAAACAGAATGTTTTAATAACGTTATGAAAACGTTATTTCAGAATGCTCTGAGCGTTCAAAACATCTATTTATTCTTGGTTATGTGAACGTTAAAGGAATGTTATATTTTGCAAACATTATGGGAGTGTTATTTTTTAATGTTCTCTGAACATTCTGAAAGTAGTAATATTAAAAAAAAAAAAAAAAAAAAAAGTCAGACGAACCTCCAACTTAAACTTAAGGAAAAAAAAAAAACATTCCATGAACGATGTATGTTTCTTTGCTAACATTGTGACAGCAGTATTAAAGACCAGATTACTTTTAACATATTCTATAAACGTAACTGAGAACATTTGTTAAGAACTTTGAGGGAACCTTGTCAGAACGTTGGCCAAAGATCTGGCCAAAGCTAGGATCCATAAATTTCCCCGCTAACTTAAAATATGTTCTAAGAACGTTTTACTAACGTTCACATCAAGTTGTGAAAATGTATTTGAGTGTTTTGTGAACGTTTAAAATGTTTTTTTCCCCCTTTGTATGTGCATGTTAGAGACAGTGTTAGGCTAACGTACAGACAATAATGATCGACAGTTTGAAAACATTATGGGTATGTTTTGAAAAATTAAAAAATGTTTTACTAACGCCCAATAAACCCCCAGAAAGTTGGCCAAAGATCTGAAAGCGCTCCCTGTTAGCTGGGATCCATACATTTTCCCGCTAACTAAAATATGCTCTAAGAACATTTTGCTAACGTTCCCATTAAGTTATGAAAATGTCGAGTGTTTAAAAGTTTAGTGTGTTGAGTGTGTAAAGTTTTTTTTTAAATTATTTTTTAAATCTTGGCTATGTGAATGTTAGAGACAATATCAGTGTTTTATTTTGCGTAGTTTTGAAAACGTTATTGGAATGTTACTTTTGAATGTTCTCTGAACCATGTGAAACTAATTAGTAGGCTAACACTTAAAAACGCTATTCGAACGCCCAACAAAAACGTTTCAGAGAACGTTCCATAAATAATGACGTTTTGAGAGCGATACAGACCAAATAACATTGAACGAACGTTCTATTAACGTTACTGGAAGAAAGTTTGTTCGTATCTTTGAGGGAACCTTACCAGAATGTTAGCCAAAGTTCTAGCTTGTACGGTGTTTTCAATGGCAAACGTTGAAGAACATGCATTATCGTGATACTTCTATTCATCCCTGACCCAAACCTTCTCCGTAAAGAGAACGTTTTGTATTAAAGTTTATTTCTTCACCAGCTATGTCCTGATCTGGGATGAAAACACAGAGAGAGATGGATGTGAGCAAACCTGAGTCAGTGCTGAGGCTGCGCGCGAGTCCTTGCCCCAAAACGCGCGTGGAGCTCCGTGTGGCCGCTCGCGCGACGTGAACGCAGAGAGCAAATCGCGCGGCCATCGTTTTCATCTCCAGGCCAAAAAACTCCGTCCCAAAACTTCGCCGAGCAGCGCTTTTACTATTCCAAAACTCATGAGCAGTCCGCTGCTTTTAACTCCGGACCGTTACGCGCGCAGGCGCGCGGTTATTCACCTGACAGGTCAAAGTCACGCGTCCAATCATAGTGTGTTCAGACGAGTCGTGCGTGCTTGTATCAAGTGAAAAAAGACCCCGCAAATTATAGTGAGATTACCGGTCATCACGTGCACAAACAGAACCTCCTAATTAACACCATTTCCTGTTTGGAGAGCCATGAAAGATACAAACAAACAGAAAAAAAAAAAAAACAGCTAAAGAAAAATGGAGCGTTTATGGAACTGAATGAACGCTTTGTTCTATAGATTACCTTTTTTAAATTATGTATAAAAAACCTATATACAGATTTTGTGAGATTTTTATCTGAACTTTTCCGCTATTTGCCCTGAAAGTGAAGTTAGGTCGAAGGACAAACACTTAAATCGATGGCTGGCAGACAGACAAAACAGTAAATGTTAATCTTTGCAAGAGAACAAACACAAACAGAACGGACTACATTTGATCATTTCAAACAGGTGATTCCAATCACATAAACTGTTAACAGAATACGGCGTATAACTTGGGCCCTGATCTCTGATATTGTGAGACAAACAACATAGAAATGGTATCATAATGAGTGAGATGGTATTATGAAGAGAATTTACATAAAATTACATTAAATTCAACCCATCTGGCAAAATTTTCCATCAGTAAACTTCAACACCCCATCAGTGATATGATGGAATGTAACTACCCCTCATCCACCACTAGAGGTCGCGGTGTACATCATTTACAAGCAGCACAACATTAGCACAGCTGCCTAAAATGCACTTTATTTGTCAATCAGTTAATCTAGCTGATCGAGTTTAAACGAATTACATTTTTGATTTAGGGGTTTATGATAGAGGTTGCAATTTAAACGATGTCAATGTTTGTTTTAGCGTAAATTCCAGAAACAAGAAAAGTCTCAGAAAGAACTGGCCTCAACTTGCCTCCACAAGAAGCTGATGTAAACAAATTCCCAGAGACGTTACACTGGAATGACAAGTTGAATAGAAGGTTTGCCGAGAACGCTTTAAGTGTGTGTGTGTGTGTGTGTGTGTGTGTGTGTGACAGATGTTTTTTTGTTTTGTCATTGTGGTGTATGAAGTATAGATTGATGTGAAAAAAGTAATTTAAAGCAGTTTAACAAGGCAGCAACATAAAATGTCAAAATTTAAAAAGGAGGGGTAGGAATACTTTTGCAAGGTAATCTCTGGGGGATTGGGATTGGGATTGGGATGGGGGGGGGGGATGTCATGAAACTGACACATTTTAAGTAACCTGATTTTTTTTCCCCCCATTGTTTTGATATTAATTAGCTTTTTTTTTTCTTTTAATTTAGACCAATTTAAACTGAACCAAAATGGGGCTAGCATTTGTGTTTCCCAGCATGCTTTGCCATGACACTCAAAAGTGAGTATCATTTAGCATTTTAGTAAATGCTCACAAATTCCCCCCCCCCCCCCCCCCCCCCCATTAAATTTGTGGGAAATTTAATAGGGTTTAAAGTTTTGCTATGCTAATTTCAGAATAGTTTCTGTTATGGTGAGTTAAGAATGGGGAACAAATATGTTTGAGAACAGATAGGCCTATATGGTCAGTATTCTATACGATTTTAACTTATTCAGCAATCAAAGATTTCTGTTACTAATTATCACTTTAGTGTTAATTGGTTTAGCCAGTAATGAACATGAATGATACATTTAAGTTAAATGTATAAGAAATGTTTCAGGTTAAGAGCAGTCACCATTAATGTGAGACCAAATATTCTTTATTGGGGGTTAAAACTGGATTCTGACCAGACCAAACATGAGCCTGATGAACTTGTTCTCAAGCCACGTCTTAGCAATGTGGAGAGAGAGAGAGAGAGAAGATGAACTTATAAATAATATGAGAGAACAAATTCTTCATGTTTCAACTTCCAAAGGACCTCACACTGAACACCTGACCTGTCTAGAGATCCCCATTGACAATCACCTATGACCCACAGTGGACGATCCTCACTTTTCATCAGATCCACGGACCAACGTCCACAGCACTGATCCAGATAACCTCACTGAAACAGAAGCTCTTATGCTCATTGACTCCAATGGAAAATATGTCAAAGAGAAACTCTTATTTCCAAAAAATGAAAGCACAGAAAATGTGGTGCCCGAATACAAGCAGGGCTCTTCAGATCTAATCTGATAAAAATCTGAAAGAAACTTACAAGCACATCACACATCACACAGGGACAAACGACTTACAAGCAACGAAGGGCAAGGTGGTCCCTATGCTCAGAGAGGTGGCCATCAGAGCCTCAGAACGCTTCCCAGAAGCTAAAATAACCCTGTCCACATTACTGCCACGGAGTGATGTGCCTTTTCACGTGATCCATGGAAACAATGCAGAACCTCAACAAGAAAGGAGTACAATTTTTCGCAAGAGTGCTGAAAAGCACTGCTCTTGGTAGAACAGGAAACGGCAGATATCTACAAGATTGCAAGAGCAGCTCCCAGCCACAAAGAAATGTCCACCCTCCTCCAAGAACCAGACAGGACTCTTTCCTGGAGCGCCATCACAGAGCTATGCCGCAACAGCCACAGAACCCTGCAGCCGCCGAACTCAATCAGATAAGACACCTTCTCAACATCATCTGCTCCAAACTTGTCAAGTAATGTACAAGAGTAATATATACACTAACTTACTGTATCTATGAAATCATTTAGAATTAGCTGTTGGAATATACAGGGTTTGCATTCTTCCAACTTTTGTAAACAAGCCTGCAGAGTCAGACCAAGACTTAATTACTAATAAAAAAGACATAGACATTGTTATATTTCATGAAACATGGTGTCGGAGTAATGAAACCTTGCACTGTCCAAGAGGATACAGGGAAATCACCGTGCCTCACAAAAAATAAAAAATAAATAAATCAATAAAATGTGGTCGTGATTCAGGTGGCATACTTATATGGCACAAAGATCATCTACAACACCTGATTAAAACAGTCAAACCTGAAAACTCACTGATTTGGTTTGAAGTAAAATCTATCCTGCCACAGAGTAATCTTTACCTCTGTGCTGTTTATATTCCGCCTCATGATTCTCCCTATTACCAAGAAGAGTGCTTTCTCCAGTTGCAAAGAGACATCCTCTCAATCCAAAGGAAATATTCTCATATGTGGTGACCTAAATGCAAGGACTGGGAGAGAAATTGATTATGTAAATGCCACAGATAATGGTCATAGTCATTACTCCGAGAACCAGCTGTGACAATGTAATCAACATAAACGGGAAGCAATGTTAAAGCTTTGTAAAGGTCTAGGGCCGTATATCATAAATGGCAGAACCAGGGGAGATGCTTTTGGTGGATTCACTTACTGCTCCGAATTAGGAGCCAGTGTAGCTGATTATTCAATTACAGTCATTGACTTAAATTTTATTAATGCCTTTACAGTTAGACCTCAACATCCCATTTCTGACCACTGCCAAACAGTACTTTATCTGAAACAGTCAAGTGACAGGGTCAGAACTCCTCCCCTCAAACATGAAAAACTGTTCCCTTTAAAACCAAAACTGGAACCGGTCTAAAGCTAAAAGATTCAAAGAAAACATGAGCAGCTCTGTTATACAAAAAATGTCCACAGATTTCACTTCAGATACTAATGGACTAAACTCCGCAACATCCAATCTTAATTATATACTTCCAACTTTGGCCACTGTATCTAACATTAAACAACCAAACAAACACAGAATAAACAAACAAATAATAAAAAGAATATGTGGTTTGATAATGAATGCAACTGTCTCAGAAAAGACCTTCGACGACTTGCTAACAAAAAGCATAAAGAACCAGCCAATCAGACACTACGGCTCACCTACTCCAACTGTTTGAAAAAAATATAGAAAGCTCATTTGCAACAAAAGAGATCAATATTATGAAGCTAAAATTGATAAAATCAATGAATCAATAGACCAAAACAATTTCTGGAATCTCTTTGTCAAAATCAAAAATTTGAAAGCCCTAAATACGACACATTACTCCAGTGCAGCACAGTCTGGAGGTCTTACTTTAAAACTCTTTACCAAAAACTTGAACCAGACCTCAACCAGCCCCAAACAAAAGGGAAAACTTGAAGATTTAAAGAAAACAATAAAAAATGACAAAAAACCTATTGGATACGTTTATAACTACATCAGAAATAACAGAGCAAATTAAAAATCTCAAATTAAAGAAGGCATGTGGACAAGACAACATCAGTAATGAAATGCTCAAACTCAGCAGCCCTTACATAATTCAAACTCTAGCAAAATTATTCAGTCGGATCTTATCCTTAGATTGAATATCCGAAGGACTGATCACACCTGTATATAAACAGGAGATACATTTGATCCCAGTAATTACTGTGGTATTTGTGTGGGCAGTAACCTAGCAAAGCTTTTTTGCAATATAATAAAGAGCTGCATAGTGACATTCTTTACAAGACACAACATCCTAAATAAATCACTAATTGGCTTTTTACCAAAACAATGTACATCCGACCACATCTATTCTCTCCACACTCCAATTAACAAAAATCTAAAGGGCAAACAAAAATATTTACACGTTTTATTGATTTTAAAAAAGCTTTTGACTCTATATGGCATGATGGTTTACTATACAATTTATTACAAATAAAACATTCGATGTTATGCAATCCATGTATAAAAACAGTAAATGTGCGGTCAAAATTGGGAATCTCAGAAGCGCGTGCTTCCAGCAGGGTCGTGGAGTGAGGCAGGGATGCAGTCTGAGCCCAACCCTGTTTAACATCTACATCAACGAGCTGGCAGAAGCTCTGGATCGCTCCGGCAGCGTCCCAAATGCCTGCTGCGTGTGGATGACCACCTGGTTCTGCTGTCCCCCACAGCTGAAGGTCTCCAGCACAGCCTGGCCCTGCTGGAACAGTACTGTGAGGAATGGGCACTGACGGTCGACCAGGAAAAAAAAACTGAGTTTTTGTCCTTCTTCTGGTGTTCCAGAAGAAGGCCAGGTCTCAGGGAAACAGATACCAGTTTACTCACGGAGGAAAAGTCCTAGAGCACAGCATCAGCTACACTTACCTGGGCATCGAGATCTCGGCATCAGGGGGCTTCAGTCTGGCTGTGAAAGCCCTGAATGAGAGGGCCCAGAGGGCATTTTATGCCATAAAATCACAGTTTGACCAATTAAAACCTGGATCAAATTATATCACGCAATCATTAAACCAATTCTACTGTACGGGAGTGAAATTTGGGGACCAATATTAAAGTTTGAAAATTGGAACACAATTGGAATTTGTAAAAAACATTCTTAGAAATAGAGAGAGGAATACATAAAATTCTGGATACCAAGAGAACAACGATTTTGTAAACATTGCAACTTAAATCAAATAGAGGATGAGAAACACTTCCTTCTTGTCTGCCGCAAATACACCACTAAAAGGGAAAAATTCTTTTTTGAAAAGTATTGAATTGTTCATTTCTTTCTCTGGATGACTCGGTATACTCGGAGAGGATGAGATGGCAGTCAAACTAGCTGCAAAATATGTACACAGTACCATACGAAATGGTTAATTTATTGTATCCCTTTGCTTTATTTGACATTCTTCATTGTATATAATTGTAATTATTATTAATAATATTAGAAACACTGTCTGCTGTTGTTTTTTTTATTGTATTTATCTATTTATTTTCTCATTTATTGTCTCCTTTACTTTGATGGTCTAATCATATTCTGTATTTTAGTCTGTATCCAAATGCTTTGGCAATACTGTAACACAAATGTCATGCCAATAAAGCTAACTGAATTGAATTGAATTGAATTGAGAGAGAAAAGAGAGTCTGTTTGTTCCTCTTTTGATAACTTTTCAATCGTGACAAGTAAAAAAGGTCTCATTCTCTTAACAATAGGCCAGCCAGCCATGAATATTGAAAACAGACTACTCCAGGTCTTTCACACAAAATACCTCCTGTAGCCACAGAAATCAAAGTTGCAATCCCCAAAAGTGACATGCAAAATCCCCTGCAATAAACAGACAAAGCCATTTGGTAACTTTAGTGTTCCTCTGGATATTGTGACATAGAGCGCAAGGAATCTGTCAGCTCTCCCACACAATTGTTGTGTGTAGTTTTCGCTATAACATTTCTAAATTCTCTCATTTCGATATTATTGAATGTTTTATATGAATGATCAATGTTTGTAATGTTTGAATTGAACTTTGAATTATTATCTTGATTACCTGTTTAATAAATTAGCCTATGTTTGAATTTATTCTGATTACTCTGAAGTGATTGAAATGACTGAAATCTGCGTCCAGGGTTAAGTAGATCTCGGGTTAGATGAAGCATAGGGCACATCAGGTGAGAATTTAGGTTTCTGACTAACTGCTTGACTTAAGTTGCATTAACTATGGGGGCTAGTCATAGTAGGCTACTGGTCATAACCGCTGGTTATTGTCTCAGCTTTATTCAAGTCGTACCCTGCGTATTTATATTAACCTAATTATCGGGGGCTAGGTAGGCTAAATGGTACTAGCATAACTGCTGATTATTGTTTGAGCTTTATTCAAGTTGTATGTAGTTGTTTTAACTATCGCAGCTAGATAAAAATACAATTGAAATATTAACATATTTCATAGTACTAGCATAACCACTGAATATTGTCTCAGCTTAAGCTTTTTAAGGAGTGCATTTGCGTAATTCTTGCTAATTTCCTTACCAGAAATTTGTGGTTAAGACCATTAACAGCTTTGTGTGTGTGCGTGGCAATATTAAGTAGTTGTTGGTATGTTAATGTCAGTATGACGAGGTGATGCAGTTTTTTTTTTTTTTTTAAACTTTCTAACATTCAATGCAATGTATATATTATTTGAAGATGTAGGCCTATTATGTAATGGCCAAATAGTTATTTTAAAGTCTATACCTCCTGTAAATTATGAAAGTTTACAGTGACATTCCAGTACATTTACATAGCCTACAGTAGCCTACATTGAAATTAAGATGTGAATATTTTCTAGAGATAAAAGTTCCAAGAAACTAATTTTGAACTTTCTGTATTTGATTATTCTTTCTTACCAAGTTCTTAAAAAAATCCAGCCACAATCAATCACAATGCATATAGCTACAATTACAAATGATTAAGCATATAAATCATCAGTTTGTTGTTTTGCACACAGACATTATTTCATACATGTGTCACGACATAGTAGCAAAGTCCCCTTTTTCTATAGTCTTTGATAGATGCAAAAAGACACTTTAACCTAAAACGCTAATATTTTTGATGATCGTTTCTGTCCAGTCCATTCGTTTTATCGCATTTAACCACAGCTGTCGTCGATTTTTTGTCTGGCAGTGGCAGCAGGTATGTGATCAAATTTTAAATTGGAACCTGTCCTACATCAATTCTGGCACCCATCATCACAAGATATGTTATACTCCTTATGTTGCCAAATCTGGTGGGAAAACAAGTAACAAAATGAGAAAGACAAAGAACGCATTTCATTATAAAACTTTATTGAAGGTTTGTTTGTCCTGGATCAGGATGGAATGATATGAAAAAAGATGTGAGAGTCCATCTCTGTGGAAATAAGAAGAGGGCAATAAAACCAGACAATTTAAGAGAAAGAAAAATTCAGTGCTCTGCGTCGCACCTGTTCACTTTAAAACCATTCAGAACTCCAGCAATGCTTCACTCAGCAACCCACAAGAAACCGTCTTGAGATGCTCATTCAACTCCACACCACTGCATTTCAAACGCCGTCTGTTCACCTCAAAAAAAATAAGTGTGCTTCCATTTATTCAAGTCCTTTTAAAACAACAAGCAACGGGGAAAGCACTGCTCCGATTCCCACGAACCGCAGCGCTCTGAATCGCATCAGCTGATTTGGGATGAGTTTCTCGACAGCAGCTTTGGCCTCTTGATCATTGGCAAACGTGTAAAATCTAGCTGAAATAAACATAAAAGAAGCTGAGGAACGAAGCCCTGCGGCTCTCAGAGCACGCCACCGCCGCTGAGATCTCAGGCCGGCCCCTGGCAAAAGGCGAGACATGACCACCGAAGCAGTGATCGGCGTCCTTGAGAAGGATGGGCCGTGGTTTGGCTGCGCGGCAGGGGTGATGCACTGCTATAATTTTAAGGTTCCCGGCGGAAGGCTTCCATTGCACAGTCTGTAGAAGCGCAGGTCGTTCACGATACGATACATTCCCTGAGAAAACGATGGCAGGTCCTGCGAGGAATAGAGACAGAAACAAGACGTGACTCGCATGTTAAAACAAGGTTCACACTGCGTGACTGAACCCATGACATCACCCCAACTGAGAGAATGGGACAAGTCTGTGGTCTACAGGTCAATCTGACAAAACCTGGCGAGAAAACGTCCTGCTCATGTTTAAATCCATATTCAAAAAAATTTTTAATTATGACTATTTAGAAGTTTTGGCTCAGGTAAAAGAAAATAATAATAATAATAATAATAATAATAAAAATAAATAAAACAAATGTGTATCATGTAAAGTGTGAGGGGGTGTATATGTATACATATATTATACACACAAAATAATTGTTTTGCATATTTTATAGTAGTAGTAGTAGTAGTAGTAGTATATTTATTTAATGCCATGTCAGCATCTTAGGCTATTTTCATGGTAAAAACAATTTAAAAAATACAAGTATAACAAATACAATAAAAACCAGCAAACAAACAAACAAATTATATTTGCGCCTTTAAAAAGTTTCCTAAAACAGCCTCTCTCTGTGCAAATTACAATCAGATTTTTTTTCCTTTTAATTTCTTATCCCAAACTGAGTAATTAACAACATTTACAACTCATAAATTAATTAAATCGGCACAGCGTGTAATTAAAATAAATTAAATAAACACACACAATTACTAACATATTCAGTATATACAGTCAGGTCCATAAATATTGGGACATCGACACAATTCTAACATTTTTGGCTCTATACACCACCACAATGGATTTCACATGAAACTAACAAGATGTGCTTTAACTGCAGACTGTCAGCTTTAATTTGAGGGTATTTACATCCAAATCAGGTGAATGGTGTAGGAATTACAACAGTTTGCATATGTGCCTCCCACTTGTTAAGGGACCAAAAGTAATGGGACAGAATAATAATCATAAATCAAACTTTCACTTTTTAATACTTGGTTGCAAATCCTTTGCAGTCAATTACAGCCTGAAGTCTGGAACGCATAGACATCATCCTGACGCTGGGTTTCATCCCTGGTGATGCTCTGCCAGGCCTCTACTGCAACCTTCTTCAGTTCCTGCTTGTTCTTGGGGCATTTTTCCTTCAGTTTTGTTTTCAGCAAGTGAAATGCATGCTCAATCGGATTCAGGTCAGGTGATTGACTTGGCCATTGCATAACAGTCCACTTATTTCCCTTCAAAAACTCTTTGGTTTCTTTTGCAGTATGCTTTGGGTCATTGTCCATCTGCACTGTGTGCCGTCCAATGAGTTCTGAAGCATTTGGCTGAATATGAGCAGATAATATTGCCGAAACACTTCAGAATTCATCCTGCTGCTTTTGTCAGCAGTCACATCATCAATAAATACAAGAGAACCAGTTCCACTGGCAGCACATGCCCACGCCATGACACTACCACCACCATGCTTCACTGATGAGGTGGTATGCTTAGGATCATGAGCAGTTCCTTTCTCCTTCTCTCCACTCTTCTCTTCCCATCACTCTGGTACAAGTTGATCTTGGTCTCATCTGTCCATAGGATGTTGTTCCAGAACTGTGAAGGCTTTTTAGATGTCGTTTGGCAAACTCTAATCTGGCCTTCCTGTTTTGAGGCTCGCCAATGGTTTACATCTTGTGGTAGAACCCTCTGTATTCACTCTGGTGAAGTCTTCTCTTGATTGTTGACTTTTGACACACATACACCTACCCCTGGAGAGTGTTCTTGATCTGGCCAACTGTTGTGAAGGGTGTTTTCTTCACCAGGAAAAATTCTTCGGTCATCCACCACAGTTGTTTTCCGTGGTCTTCCGGGTCTTTTGGTGTTGCTGAGCTCACGGTGCGTTCCTTCTTTTTTAAGAATGTTCCAAACAGTTGTTTTGGCCACGCCTAATGTTTTGCTATCTCTCTGATTGGTTTGTTTTGTTTTTTCAGCCTAATGATGGCTTGCTTCACTGATAGTGACAGCTCTTTGGATCTCATCTTGACAGTTGACAGCAACAGATTCCAAATGCAAATAGCACACTTGAAATGAACTCTGGACCTTTTATCTGCTCACTGTAATTGGGATAATGAGGGAATAACACACACCTGGCCATGGAACAGCTGAGAAGCCAATTGTCCCATTACTTTTGGTCCCTTAACAAGTGGGAGGCACATATGCAAACTGTTGTAATTCCTACACCGTTCACCTGATTTGGATGTAAATACCCTCAAATTAAAGCTGACAGTCTGCAGTTAAAGCACATCTTGTTCGTTTCATTTGAAATCCATTGTGGTGGTGTATAGAGCCAAAAATGTTAGAATTGTGTCCCAATATTTATGGACCTGACTGTATCTGTGTGTGTGTGTATATAGTGTGTGTGTATATATATATATATATATATATAATCTGTCTTTAATTTATGCTAATTTTAAATTTTTAAAAAAGGTTAAAACAAGGTTTCCTAAAAGAGCCTGAATTTTCTTGGTGCAAATTATCACTTATTTTTTCCCCTTTTAATTTTTGCATTAAAAAAAAAAAAAAAATATATATATATATATATCTCTGAGGTAAACACCTGACATATTTATAGGCATGTGAACAATTACAAAAAGTGTAATGCCAACATTAAAAGGCATTAAAGACAGAGCAGTGTCAAAAAAGCCAAACTATGTTCCAGCACTTCACATTTGTAAAAACACCACAATTTTCTCATGTTATTAGCGCTTCATTATTTATTAATGGCGTCAGTCAGGTTCACTCACCCTCTCTGGCGTGAAGTTTCGGGCAAGCGTTGTGCGTTGGTGGGGGTCGAGGCCTTGGCAGCCGTTGAGGAACTCTGGCAAGAAGGAAGAGTAGAACGCTGGGAAATCCACAGCCGCCATGTTGTAGAGCGCCAGCGTGATGTCGTCCTGGAGGAGGTCGTGGCTCTTGTGCAGGAGGACTTGCAGGAGAACATTTATGAAGTGGAACAGCATGGCGTTCCGGAACAGCTTCTGAAATGAACAACCACACATCAAAACAAAAATAAATCCATTTGAATTAAATTAATTTTTACTTATTAAATATTAAAAATTAACCTCTAATTAAATTAAACTTATACTTAATATAAATTAAAAACTTAATGTTTATTTTTTTAATTTTTCTTCAATATATATTAAATATTTGTTCAATTTTATTTGTATTAAATGAGTTTGATTTTTTTTTTAGATAAAATGTACATTAAAATAAACATTTATTGCATATTATATAATTTTTTTAAATTTATATGAATAATATTTATATTAAATAGAAGTTTAATTTTTAATTTATTAAATATGAATTCAGTTTTATTTATATTAAAATGGTAGTTCAATTTGTATTTATATTAAATATAATTTACATTTTTATTTATATGAAATATAAATTAACAATTGAATTAATTTATAAATAAAAAATATAAATTTAAAATTAAACATTTTTATATAAAGTATGAAAGTATTTTTAATTTATATATCTATCAAATAAATAATAAAAGAAAGTAAGTTAGTTTTACCCTGTGGTACAGCTTGTGTTTGGTGTTTAGGACCTCAAGGTAACTCAAGTTTTGCTTGAAGATGTGAATGTCTGGTTGCAGAAAAGACTGACCAAATGCCTGCAAATCAAATACATGGCGCTCAGACACAAAAAATAGTCCAACACACATACCAGCACTTCCAGAGCCGCAACTGAAGCTTGAATTGTATGAAACAACATTCTAATATACAGACTATAAAAGCCAAAAACAAAAACATTGCATTGTGTTGTCTGTGCTGACTCCACACACTAAAGTGCCTTTGAAATGGTTGACTAATGTGGTTTTTCATAATGAATGAATGAATCTCTGAATCAGATCAGCATGGAAGGGATGTCACCGCTTGATGCTTCTGTAAAACAGACTTGGTTAAGTCATGTTTCTATGGCACTTATGCATGTACAGTTGATACCTGCATGGCGGCAATGAACTGCGCTTGGTTCTCCATCAGTTCCTCGGCTCCGGTTCTCTGAACACTGCTCAACACTGAGCTCTTGAAGAAGAACCTCCAGTTCTGATGGAGAATCTGAAAGAGCAGCTCGAACATCTCGGCTTTCACATCTGGACAGGAACGCTGCAGAACACAGAGACGAAGGTCAGCAAATTACAAAAACTTGCAGAAAGAAGAACGTTAGAGAACTCATAAGTGGCCTTTAGATGGCGAAACCCTTTTTTTATTTGAATTAAACCATTTACAGTATTTGAATAAAAATTATATAAAATATTTAATATTTATTTAATATAATATTTATAATATAAAAGCCAATGTATCATATGATACTCAAAAAAAAAAACTTTTTTGTACAATCCTTTTTTTGTATGATTTTGTCAACAAGGTCGATAAACAATTCCATTTAAAAAAAAAAAAAAAAAAAAAAAAAACAAGCAAAAAAAAATCTGGACTATTATTTCATATCTTTCTATGGTTATGGTAAGCGTCAATATGCACTCCCATAATATCTGAAACATATTCTTACTGTGAATTTCTGGCAACCACAGCTGCCGTTTTTTTTAAATCATAAATTCATCTACTGTGTATTATGCTGGAAAATCAATTTGAAGCACTCTTGAAGTTTAGGCGTCTATTATTCATGTCTCATACCTCTGCCACTATTGGGTAAACCTGATCCAAACAAAGGCTGAGGATGCTGGGTAACAGAGGTTTGAACGTCTGTCCGGGTTCTTGAACCACCACCTGAAACAATAATACAAAGATAATCTGTGAATGACATGCTTAATAAACACAGAAACCCAAACGCAAAGTGGCTTTTATTCCATTTACCTGCAGAATCTTGAGAAACTTCTGAACCACTTTAGAGCCAGAGCTGCCCTCCTGTAAGATGCTCACCACCAGCTGCTCTCTGAGGAATACAGTAAAGATTTAGCCAAGTTAGATAAGGCTGACATCAATACACATTCAGAAACAACTGCTTATGGCTCTCAGTGTCAGCAAAAGCTGTGAAGGTCACCTGGTGAACATGCTGAGGAAGGTCTGGATGATCTGCTCTGTGAAGGCCACCCCCATCTGCACACGCAGCGCTTGAAACAGCGTGAGAAAGAAACTCAGCATCTCATCCGTCACATCTGACAGACAGAAGACAAGACGTCAGAACAATCAAACTGAACAAATATGTTTATGACACTAGAAGGCAGTGAAGATGCTTTTGTCATAAACGCTGATGAAAGATCACTGGCTGTAAAAGTGATGGTTTAGTTACCTGGCTGCTGGATGAAGAGGGGGAAGAGCGCCAGTGTGACCTGGACAGACTCCTGCAGACTGTGGTAACAGATCTGACGTGATTTGGTGGCCTCTCCTGATATACTGTCCACCAGATCCCTCAGCACGCACAGAGTCTGCTGGATCACTGCTTTGCCTGAAGGACACAGAAGGATTAACAGGTAAAAAGCAAGCCTTTTAAAAAAAAAAAAAAAAAAAAAAAAAAAAATACATAGAAATAATTAAAATTCTACATTAAATGTTATATATAATTCTATCTAGCTATCTATCTATTAGGGCTGGGCGATAAATCGATAACAATAATTATCGTGATATAATTTTCCTTAATAAAATGACATGTAGAGTTCGATAAATGTTCGATATAATGTTTATGCACCAAAAGCAGAGCGAAACAGTGCGACTCATTTGAAGCACGCCGCACAGACCGTTTATCCGCTCGGATCAAAGTTCAAAACGGCAGCGCAGGTTTACCAGAGCAGATGTGTTTACTCGCTGATGAGACGGTCACGCGAGCACTAAACAGCGCTGAGAGATCCAGTGTGAAGCGCTTGCATTCAGTGAGCAACACAAATGACTCGCTGATTTTAAAGCCCGATGAAACAGCGCTGACAAACAGGAGAAATACTGTGTGCAATGATACAGTCAGAAGGCTTTTCAATCTACAAGTCTCCTTCATTTACCATGGATTTACTATAGTAACACTATCCGTGCCATGGTATTGTGTCAGAAATGTGGGATATTCATAGTGAATTTTAATGTAATATAATTATAGTATTTATTTGTGATTAAGCTATAGCATGTGTGCATTTATACTTAAACTAAACTACTGTTTTTCATACAAATACCTGAAAACCATAGAGTTATATATTTTTACCATGGTATTGAGGCATGCTATATGTGTGGTTTTAACTGTGATTATCATGATTTAAATGTATGCTATCATGGGAGACCAAAAAAACTCAGTCAGAATGTTGACTTGAGCATTAGAACATGCAAAATACAATTACAATTTAAAATAGCTGTTTTCTATTTTAATATATTTTAAAATGTAATTTATTCCAGTGATTCAAAGCTGTATTTCAGCATCGTTACTCCAGTGTCAGATGATCCTTCAGAAATCATTCTAATATGCTGATCAAGAAGCATTTCTTCTATTATTATCAATGTTGAAAACAGTTGTGCCAGGGGCGATTCTAGGATTTTCATTTTAGGGGGGCTCAGCCCCCAATGAGAGTATAATAATAAAAAATAAATATTTACAAAAAAAATTTATTACTAGGGTAGGATGGTATATTAAACGTATTGCAATATTCCACTGTATTGCATAGATGGGTATAACATCCGAGTACTGAATAAGCCAAATACAAGTCTACCTGATCTCTCTCACACACACACACACACACACCTGTTTACTGTACAAACCAAAAATGTTACTGTTTGCATTACTAGTACAAATCTCTTTCTATGCTCAAGTACAAACAGAAAAATGTAAACATAAAACATATCACTTTAAACTTACACTATCCATATTAGCAATATAAACAACACAGCTATAAGGCTGGACAATGGATTAAACTATGTGGGTGCTGTGATTCACTTTCAAAAGTAAAAAAAAATAAAAAATACCAAAAAAAAAAAAAAACGCAAAATTGAAGCAGTCTGTGAGAAGGACACACACAATGTTTCAATCTCTGTCAATCACTCTGATATGCAATTAAAATGAGTGCACTGACTGAGTGCTGTCTGTCACTGTCTTTAATCATTTCTATGCATAACTGTATGGTAGTTAATGCCACATGCACTGTAATATTATGTTCTATATTGAAAGCTAAATTTTCAAATGAAAATAGCAATAACGTGATCGTTTTATACAGTATGCGTTCATATGTGTTAAGGGCTTTCGCTGAAGGAAACAGCTGTGGTGTGATGAGTGGTGAATGCAGCGAAAACTTTACAGTAGCTTGGAAAACGATTGCTCTCCCGTGACTTTTTGTAAACTGTATTTATGACAAAGAACTGCATAGATGTAGATATTATAACAATCTCTCGATAAACACACACCCTGTCCTCTCCTCTGCACCACCGCAGTCTGTGGATTGAAGAACGCGCAGAAAGATGGGGAGGAGCCGAAGTCTGCTGCCGTTTTCATTTGAAATTTAAAGGGGAAGAATCGCAAGATTTTTAGGGGGGCTGAGCAGAAATTTAGGGGTGCTAAAGCCCCCCTAAAAATGGCCTAGCGACGCCCATGAGTTGTGCTGTTTCAAATTTTTCTGAAGAGTGTGATAATTTATTTTTCAGCACTCTTCGATGGAAAGAAAGTTCAAAAGAACAGCATTTATTTGAAATAGAAATCTTTGTAAGATTAGAAATGATTTTTTTTTTACTTAATTTACTGCATACTTGCTTAATAAAAGTATTTCTTACTTTAAAAAAAAAAAAAAAAAAAACACCTTACAGACGCCATATACTATAGCTTCTAATCATCAGTTGCTCTTACTGTTGGGGTGATGGCTGGGTGGGCGGGGCAGGAGGCGGTACTGCTGCGTGAGACTGCTGAGAAGCCGCGTGTGATTGGATGAGCGACTCTGCCACTGCTGCTCCGCCTCCGGCAGGCTGGGCCACGGCAACAGCAGCATGTTTGACAGAGCTCGACACACGAGGACGTGACCCTGGGACAAAAACAACACACATTACATCACAAACAAATACAGACGGAGCCAAGTACAAACTGTGCCACGTTGTCCTGTTTTCCAATATAAACCCACCTCCTGAGGTAATCTGTGGTTATGATTCTCCGTGATCAGGTTGAAGATGTTCTGCACCGCCGGCAGCGACACCAGGAACACCGGCCGCACGGTGGTCGCCATGGAGACCAGGAGATGGCACGCAGATAAGAGCAATTTCTCTGGAACCTGCGGCACACAGAGATCAGGCAGATTAGCATTTTCCCCAGAGTCAAAGAATGAGGAAAAACGGGTAAAACAGAATAAATCTAACAATACAGTGAAACTGTAAACTTTAACACAAAGAGCAACGTTTTAGTTTCAAGACAACCCACCAACTAAATATATAGCAATGGACATTAGTACTAAAAACCTTGATATGAAGACTTCATGACTGAATGAATTATGACAGCGTTTACTTTATGGTGTTTATATTGTAATATGTTGTAGGTGGTTATAAAAGCACATTTTATCTCCCTTTTCAGTTTGAGAGAGGAGCTGGTGGTAGAAAAGCATATTCATTTCAAAACAAGAGTCCAAGTGTATTTAAGGTTGTTTAAAATTAAAAGTCCCGTATAAAATACAATTTTATACAATTTCTTTTCCTGGACATTTTTTCTGTTATTTTGGTTAAAAAATACAGTAAAGACAGTAATATTGTGAAATTATTAGAATTTAAAATAACTTTGTTTTAAGATTTTAAAATGATCAAAGGTAAATTTTCAGCATCATTACTCCAGTCTTCAGTGTCACATGATCCTTCAGAAATCATTCTGATATGCTGATTTGCTGCTCAACAAACATTTCTTACTATTATCAGTGTAGTTGTAGTTGGAAACTGATACATTAAGGATTCTTTGAATAGAAAAATCAAAAGAACAGCTTTTTTTAAATAGAGATAACACTGTATCCCCCTAATCTTTCTGAATAAGCAGCTAGAGGTTGAGCATAGCCACTTCAAAATAATAGTCCCGGTGTATTTTAGGCCTGTTTATAATTGGAAGTTCTGCATTATGCATGGGGAAACCTGAGCGATGGATGTAGTGTCTGTACTGACTAAACTTGAAATTATTTTTTCATGTACAATAAAACTGTTACATGTACAAAATACAATAGAGTATCATACAATTAAGATATATGATAATTCAAATTACAGCACCTTCATAAACTGAATAAAAACAAGGTAAAATCACTAATGTACATTATGTATTTTGTAAAAGTAGAGCTAAATCTAGTAAAGTATGTCGAAATCTTGCTCCAACAAAATGACAATGTCATAATTATGACTTCTCAACTCGTGAATACGAAATTCCCAGGATGACAAGAGCACACCACAAGAACTTTCACACATTAAATAGATAGATTTTACTAGTATTGGCACAATAATGTTTACTGCCTTCACTTTATCAGCTAAATCCAATATTGACTGACCACATATTCATATGTAATGATATATGTACCAATTTCAATATGAATGCATATACAGTATATGAGTGAGAGTGTGTGTGTGCGCATATATTAGGGGTGACTCCAAACAGTCATAATAATAGGAGGAGCCTGATTCGATACCAATCTCACAGTTGAATATTTGCAGAGGTGTTATGATCATGCCATTTTGACTATATGGAGGTGCTCAATGTCTGATTTCACATAGAACTACCACTTTTCTCCCAATAAGTTAATATACAGCCTATAATAATATGTATATTATAACAATAATATACACTACAGCCTATTAAGATAATTTGCATTGTTAAAAGCGCTATACAAATAATAATAGTGACTAAATGAGAATCTGAAAATAAAGAATCTTTAAATAAATATTTTAACATGCGTGAATAAATCCAACCTCCCCTACAGATTTCAGTTTCACTTTCCATAATCTGTGAATTGGCGGCAGGGATTTAAATCTTTAAATCTTTAACAATACACATACCGTTATAATGAGTATCATTATAATGAATATCACTATTATGGTAAAACACTGAATTTTTAGAGTTTCGTTGCTGCGTTTCTGCACGTTGTTGAGTGAAGAACGCGTCCACAAAAGGAGTTAATTCAGAGCCACGCAGACACGTTCATGCATTCGGGGCATTTTGTGCAGATAGCCTATACGACGTAATATTAACATTATGTTGTATAAATAACGAAGTGTATTCTATTTGAGATAAATGATGAGTTAAATCCCATTGATTAAAAACCTGCTATCAAAAGCTTCATTCTACTGGTCATCTTCAGCACGCGCAGCTCAAAACAGAAATGCAGAACATTAATAACTACTGTCATATACATAACATTACAATGAGAGCATTATTGTAAAAAATGTTGTGAATTCTTAGGGTTTCGCCGACGTTTAATGTTAACTATCTTTTAATCAAAACATAAAACATTATTTCATCAGCGAGGCGTCCGTTACACATTTCCCTGTGTGCTATATATATTAGGGCTGGGCGATATATCGACAAGCTACGCAATATCGAGTTCATTATCGCAGATGAATCGCCTTCGATAATGAACACGATATTGCGTAGCTTGTCAGTGATCTATGGCTCTGTGTATTAAATGCCGCTCCATTTGAAAGCAGGTGATGGAGATTTACCGCTAATCACGGAACCGGCTTTACTGACGATATGCGCATGACAACCGCGTTCAATACACATACATATATATATATATATATACACACACACACACACACACACACACACACACACACATATACACATATACAGAACAAAACATGTTTTTGAGTGTTTAAACCTTGCAATTACAATGTCCTACTTCAAATGAGCCTTGAAGATCATTCATAAATGATCATTCATAAATATCAATTCACCTTTGCATTGATGAGTGGAGTCGTGGCAGCCATACTCGACGTGATGAGGTCCACAAATTGCGTTTGATCTTGTTGTCGCTGCACCTCACTGCAAAACTGAGCCAGCCAATGAGAATATGCCTGCAGAGCAGCCAATGACTGTGCATGGCTGCAAAACACATTTAAGCAGCATGATTATAAAACAATCCACTTTTATATAAACTGATGGCAAATAGCACCTTGAACCTTGAGTTTATGACTACTTACACATCTATAAGGTCCGGTTTGAGCACTGAAGGAACAGCCATTTCTACATCGTACAGGCTGATCTGAGAACCATAACACGACACTTCCACCAATCTGAGAGGACAAACACAATGCAATCACTTATTTCAGTCAGCTAGTAACATTTTACCAAAGAGCACTCAATACACCTCTGTATTAATAAGTCAAGCTACTATTCTGTCATTAATAATTCCTAAATGTTTACCATGATGTTTATCTAAAGTTGCATATTACTCTGACATCCTGTGTTGGCCGAAACAAGGAAATACTTTCAAACTGTGAAAGTAAAACTAAAATTTCTGTTTTTCTTTAATTAAAATAGGGATTTGAACAGCATATAAAGGAAACAATTTATTTTCGCCAAGTTTAAATAGTAATGTTTAAGTTTTGATATGATGGAATCAAAGTCATACAAATGTCTTAAAAAAAAAAATATATATATATATATATATATATATATATATATATATATATATATATATATATATATATATATATATACACACACATATATACACACACATATATAAAAAAAAATTATATACATATATAGGAGTCTTAAAAAAAGGAGCCATAAAAAGTCTTTCATAACTTAAACGGTATTACAAAAGTCTTCATACTCACTTTAAGAGGATTTAAATTTGGAAATAGAAAAACAGGAATCACAGTATGGCCTAATGTGATCATTAAATTTCACAAGGCAATGATTTAATTAAATAAATGTGAACACTGAACATTCAAAGTCAAAACGTGGCTGTTGCACTTTCTACGGGCTAGTAACTAGTGATAGCAATGCCTGACTAAGCAAACTGTACTATCATTGTAATTTGAGGTCTAAAATGGCATAAAACATGAGCAAACACAGAGGACATTAAACATAAACATAAGGAGAGAGTGTTGTTGTTAAAAAAGAAACTGAGACTCAGGAACTGACCTCTGCACGATGGCGAGAGCGTCGTTAAAGCGAGCGGAGAAAACGTCCCCTGTGAAGAACTCGGCCAGACGTCCCACGGCCTGCAGAAGAGAGCTCAGGTCTCTGAGAGCACAGTGCAGCTTTCTGCAGTCGGCCTCCGCTGTGATGTTTAGCCTGCGACCTGCTCTCACACACACAAAGAGAGAGAGGTGCGAAACCACTCAACAACAGCTGACAGCAGCTCACTAGCCGCATGAGAACAGAAGCGCCACTAAAAACCATCAGAGCGAACACTACAAGACCAGATGCCACTACAATACTACTCACTTAACCTATATATTTACAGACTGCTCAAGTGTTCAAGCAATCAGTAGAAGGTATATTACATTCATAAATTTGCAATCAGTAAATTAATATTTTTTTCTCTGCAAGGATGCATTAAATTGATAAATCAATTGAACCTGAAAAAAAAAAAAAATATTGAGCAGCACATGTGTTTTTAATATTTATAATAACAATAACATCTTTCTTGAGCAGCAAATCATCATATTAGAATGATTTCTGAAGGATCATGCGACACTGAAAACTGGAGCAATGATGCTGAAAATTCAGCTTTGATTACAGAAATAAATTAAATTTTGAAATATATTCAAATAGAAAACAGTTACTTTAAATCGCAATAATATTTCAAAATATTACTGTTTTACTATTTTTTTTTTTTAACAAGTGAAAAAAACCATACTAACCCCAAGCTTTTAAACAGTAATGTGCATTACAGTTCATGTACAACTTCCTACTTTATATTATATTTCACGTGTAGTTGTACAGCCTTAAATCAAACAAGCCTCCATTCACATGGACTTATTGTTGAAACTCAGGTCAAAAAAAGTAACAAGTAAAATTCCCCATGTCAAGGTAGTAAAATATTTATGTAATATTTTATAGGAAGTCAGATAACAAAAAAAGTGTTACTGCCTGACTAACAAGGAAATAAAGACGTCAAAGATATCACATTACTATCATATTCCCCTTTATGCTTTGGTACATTAAGACATTCAAGACAGTAACATTTGGATACTGAGTAAAAATGACACAGCATCTTGCACGGAATTTTTCAGTGAGCTTTGCGCAATGCATTCTGGGATTGCCTTATCTATGACACATATATGCAATCCTGCCTTAAAATCTGGCCAAAACAATTTCTCCTTTAATGGAACAGTATTTGCATTTGGATACCTAAAAGCATTACCTGGTTATGCAGCTCTACAGGTTTTGGAACAAAGCCATCTATAAAACTCATTCAGATTGTAACAATGAAGAGAAACTCACTTGTTCCTGATCTCACGATATACTGCTGCAGCCCAAGATAAATGTCCAGATCCTCCTGGAGCACCGGAAACTAAAAACACACACACACATATATATATATATATATATATATATAATTTTCCCTTTTATTTATATAAAATAAAATACAAAATTACATATATAAAATTATATATATAACTGACGGCTCTAAAAGTCATACTCATGTGGATCATGATCATTATTGCTTTTGGGTTTTTAAATCAGATTTGCTTCCATAATAAACATCTATTATACTTGCCAATGAAGAGTCAATTGTTTTCTGTACAAAGAGAGCGAGGATGTACACGCTCACCCACTCATATACACCTACCAGAACTGAAAAGGTCTGGGACGGCAGCAGCTCCATCACCCTGGCAACCACTTCCAAACTCTGACGCAGGTATCGCTGCCATTCCGTCTGTTGCTATAGAGACCAGAGAGGGGGGAAAAAAAGTTCCAAAAATTCTGCAGAACAAATTTGATGCTTTGGTGTATGCTTGATTGATACTTACATCATCATCAAGGGTCTCGTCATCGAGTTCTTCTAGCTGACTCTGGTTTAACCTGAACTGGATCCTGTTAAGAACTTCACGCAGCAGCAGAACTAGAGCGTCTTTATACCTGGTCACATGCACAGATTACAGCGATGTTTTTAATACAACCTAAACTCAATTCTTGGGCTCACAAAAAGTCCACAGAAACGCACCTGTTAATGACACTGTCACTGTCAGCCAATCGGCTTCTGATCTTGGTGGTCAGGTAGTCCAGGAATATACTCCAGATGTCCAGACAGGCCAGATAACCCTCATGATTTGCCTACAACAAATTAAACACAATTAAGTTAAGAGGTGCACAAGAGATGAAAGGTTAAAATTTTTAGTGCTGAGTCACACTCTTTTTATCTTTAGCTGAGTCACAAATTGCATTTTTATTTTATAATGCTTCCTGAGGTGCACTTTTAATGTTAAGGATTTTTACATCAAAAACTGTCATAACTTGGAGATAAAAGCCCATTTCGGACCATAATTTTAGCCATACGAGTAAAACACTGTTTAAAGGGGGGCGGGTCTCCTTTAAGGCTTCAATGTACACGCCAACTGCTATGATTGGGTAATGTCAAAGTCTTTACGACAATCAATGTCAAAACTTTAACGACACTTATATCGCAGCTGTTGAGATTAACTAATCATGAAAAGTGTTGATTACAGCATTATTTTTGATGAGTACAGAACTTCAGAACAGCTCCAGTGATTATAAAGTGAGTGTTCTTTGTTCGCTTTCTCTTTATAAACAATTTAAATAACTAATGATTTTCACGCTACTAGGACAAACAGTTGACTGTTTAGTCACTAGCTTGATTTACTGATGCAAAAACATCAATAAATGAGTTTCTAAAATAAAGACTGACTATACATGAGCCCTTATATGGTAAAAATCAATGATGACATTAGACATTAAAATTGACATGCGTACTTACACGTTGACTATATCTTTCCATAATTCGAAAGAATCTACTGATAATGTACCAACTACTGAATCATTTTGGCAACTTGGTTTCAATAAAAGCTGTTTTTTGGACTAACAAAGATGTTTTGAGTTTTGCAAATTGCAGTATGCTTTTATAGTACAAAGTCTTATTCAGTTCTGCACATAGTAAGTTTATATATCCTTTGCAAAATATGGAAGATGTTAATCATTTTAACCAAAGGAGGATCACAAAAACTGCATAATGTTAAATTCAGTTGATTTTTTAGTTTTGTGGACCAGCATTACTTTAGTATCATTGAGATAAGTTTTAGAAGATTTGTTGTTTGTCATTTTTATATACGTCTTCAGTTTTTATTCATTTTTATTTCAGCTTTAGTTTGTTATTTTAGTGCATCACGCTAAACTAAATGAAAATAGATTTTGCTTTGGCAACTAGCTTAAATCAAAAAAAAAAAAAAGTTTAAGGTTTCTGTGTTTTACTTCAGTTAAAGTATTTCAAGTAACAATTTATTATGGTTTCAGATTTAATTAACTATATTAACCCTGTTGTGGACTATACTGAATGTAAACTTATGTTGAATAAATTATGTGAAACAGCTTATTCAGGACAGTACTAAATATATATGTGCCAGTTTTTGGTAAAGCGATATCTCACACAATAATGAACATGCACAATATTGTTATAATGAGCACTTCAAAACACGGTGAATGAACTGGTTAAAATGTACAACACCTCTGTATGCTGCGTCAAAGAGGCATGTGCACTCTGATGTAAACAAGCCCAACATGGATGAGAAGCGCATGGCGGAACGAGTGAAGGAGACCCGCTCAATGAAAATGTACATTCACACTCTGACAGCAGATGGCGCTAAAGCAACAGCAGAAATGCAGCCGTTACCCTGGTAACCGGTATTTTAATGATTTAAACAGCCATTCAGATTTTTCGTATTCACAAAGTTGCTCATCACAGCACCGAATATGTAAATATTTAATAATAAATGACTTAATAGGCTATTTATTTTCAAACCTTTTTAGATTTTAATCTGGACTACAACATGCCTTAGATATTGTTTGACAAATTTTTGATTATTAT
Source organism: Tor tambroides (assembly GCA_021397915.2). NCBI lineage: Eukaryota > Metazoa > Chordata > Actinopteri > Cypriniformes > Cyprinidae > Tor > Tor tambroides. The sequence continues at coordinate 8,469 of JAFVLL020018126.1, read as the reverse complement.
TCGGTCACACTTTACATTATGGCTCCATTTGTTAACATTAGTTAATTCATTAGTTAGCATGAAAAATTCTTCAAAGCATTCATTAATCTTAGGTAATTTCAACATTTAGTACGTTAAAATCAAAAGTTTAACTTGTTTAATGAACCCGAGCAGTTGTATTTTTTTAAGTGTAAGAGTTTAAGAGTAAGAGAAACTAATATTAACTAATGCACTTTTATCTGTTTGAAACTTTGTTTTTTTACTTTATACATTTTTGTGTGTAAAGTAAAAAATTATTAAACCTGTTATATTGTATTGACACTTTTTTGCAACTAAATTTCAATTGTGATAATACCGTATACAGCGATTAAAAGCTTTAGCAATTATCACAACATGAAAATTTGATACCGTCACATGCCTAGTACTAAATAAAAAAAAAAAGTGATGTTTATGATCCTTCTTATTTTGTTATTACAATTTTCTACAAGAGGCATGTAAACTTGTGAGCACAACTCTATGTCAAAATATCATGGAAAATTTTGGTTTCTAAATTCATGACACCTTCAATATTAGCTACGATAACGCACATCTTGTGGTTAAATACTGACAAAGCCACTGAGTAAAAAAAAAAAAAAAAAAAGGCACCTTCAAGTCCAGACACTTTCAACAAACATTCAACTATGACCGGGAAAACATCAATAAAAATACACCAGGTGTTTTCACCAGTTTGAAAACAAAAAAGGAGGGTGATAGAGTTAAAAATTAGAGGAACAGGGAAGGTTTGAGTAAACAAAGTCCAGCAAAAGGAAGTATCATTAAACATTAATATGGTAAGTTAGAGTCGGTGCTTCCTGGAACATTAAGTGAAGGTGTTTTACCTGGTTAAAGGTGTATTTGAAGAGCAAAGCTAGAAATTCCACTAGAGGAAACTGGGCGTTAGATTCGATCCTCCGCAGATGAACGCTAACAAACAGCCTGAGGAAATCTGTGAACTTTTCCACATAGCTGAAAGGGACAGACAGGCAGAAAGGGTTAAAAAGCAGCGGCATCAAGAAGTTAAAAGTTTAAAGCATGCGCATCCATTTCTTACCTTTCGTCTAATTCTTGCAATCTGCTTTTGATAGTGTGCGTGTTGGTGTGCGAGTGTGTGTTTGTGAGTCTTTGCAGCAGGTAGAAAGTCTGTTGAAACATGCGGAGCAGAAACTCCTCAAAGTCCACTGGGACGCAGTTTTTGCACATTAACTCGTTAATACAGTTCATGGCCATCACGCCCAGTCTGGCACGTTCGGCGTGGCCCACCATCTGACCAGTCCTGCCGTATCCCCCGCCACCATTGGCTGGGAGGCTTCCGGGGGCGGAGTCTCCATTGGAAGTGGGCAGAGGTTTCGTTTTGATTGGCTGCTGGCATCCAAAGCGAGCAAAATGAAAAATTGAAGCGAGGAGGGATGGAGTGATGGAAGAGGAGAGAGGGATCCAGCTAAAGAGATGAGCCAAGCATTCCAGCGCTAGCAGACACAGAGCGCCACTTTCAGCTTCCAGAACCATCGGTGTGCTGTCGCCTGCCAAAATGCCTACAGAACATGACAAAAGACAACAATTAATACAGCAATCATTTACTGGTAGCTTTCAACTACTGAGAGACCAGTTTGTGATTTTCAGTACTGGTCGACGACCCATGTGGCTTTAAATTTTCTATATGTACTCAAAGCTCATTAATTGTGAACTTAATATAATAAAAAAAAATATGCTAAATAGTATAATAAATACCAAATTCTGTAATTTGAATATATTATTTATTTTCAAATTATATATTTAGAATTTTCTTTTTTCATTTCTATATTTATTCAAAGTTCACTGATTGACTAACTGATAAGGATTATATGATTCAGAACTATATTAGCTAGGTTTCAATTAATTTATGAAATTAGTTTCAATAACAATTAAATTGATTGTTAAACTAATTGCCAATATAGCCAAATATGTGGTTTTGTCATTTTACAGAAAGTATTATTATTATTATTATTATTATTAAAATTAATTAATTCTTTTTTTTAAAGGGGTCATATGATGCAATTTCAAGTTTTGCTTTCTCTTTGGAGTGTTACAAGCTGTTCGCGCATAGATGAGATCCCTAAAGTTGCAAAGACTAAAGTCTCAAACCCAAAGAGATATTCTTTATAAAAGTTAAGACTCGTCCACGCTCCCCTAAAACGGCTCATACAAACAGCCCCCACGTCTACATCACGATGTGGAAATATTTGCGTAATGCCGCACAAATGTTCACGCAAAGAAAGGCGGCGTGGTATCAGTAACCGCAGTAGTGTTGATGCAGCCATGACAGGGAGACGCTGTGTGTTTATGAGAAAAGCAAAAGCATTTTATTTGGCCTTCCGAAAAAATATGCAATTAGGAATCATTGGTTAAGATTTGTTTACAACACAACAGCACAACCCAAATGTTCGAATTTGTGCAATGCATTTTATGGAAGACAAATTCGTGGACCTAGTAGAGTACAAGGCTGGCTATGCATGAAGGCTATTTCTAAAGAAAAAGGGTCAATTCCAACTTTGCTATGACAATCTGGTGCTTCTGAATCAGCGACTGTAAGTATCTTTTGTTATTAGTTCAAGTATTTGCTATTGATTGTTCAAATGCGGAGTTTTGCGCGTAACGCGGTGTGTGTGTGTGTGTGTGTGTGTGTGTGTGAGGGGAACAGGGTCACATCACAGTGGAGTGTACAGCCCGTCAGAAATTGTCTTAACCGCGGCTTGTGTACTGCAAATACATATAAGCATCATCACTGTGTCTGTCACGCGACTCTGTTCCCCTTTTGGGCTTGAACTGATAAAACTAACTTGAATGCTGAAGCTCGCGATTATGGTAAGGGGAGTTACATTTCCGACGCGTGCTTGTGGTGTTCGGCCAATCACAATGCACTGGGTCAGTTGGCCAATCAGAGCAGGCTGTGCTTGTTGGAAGGAGGGGCTTTGTAGAAAACAATGCATTTGAGAGAGGCGGAGCATAGAGGAACTACACTAATGTACAGTGTTTGAAAAATACAAAACTATGTTATGTAGTGGCAAAAGAACAAGCAAAAGCCTTCAAAGCACTTGCAAACAGGCTTTATCCCCCAAACATGTTTATGTTTTCCAAAGTTCAAATAGTTTTTCCTAACTACTGTAAAGTGATGTCACTGGCAACTATTCCCATTATCAATTTATATTAATTTTACCAATTTGTTGTTGCAGACCAATTATCAACCACCCACCACATTATATTCTTGTTATCAGCCTCTAAATAACCTTGCCTTTCAAAACATACCAGTGTTAAAAGGGTCAAAGCAGAAGCTCACCTGACTCTCTAGACGTGGGGGATGGAGGGGGAGTGGTGACTGTAACACTGTGTTTGTCCCATACTGTCTCCAAAATACCTGTGAGGAAAAGAGTTAAAAAAAAAAAAAAAAAAAAAAAAAAGCAAGCCAAATCAGATCACATACACATTTTCCAGTGCTTAAGGACTATTAACAACCACATATACTCTGAATTAACGAGTTCTGAGCATCTCACCAGTCAGAAGGTTCAGTACGGTGGGGATCTGATCCAGGAGGAGTTTCTTCAGCTCCTCTTTACGAGCGACGCTCAAGTCTTCTCTGGGACAGACCAGCTCTTCTGAGGTCATCTTGAGCAGAACTAACCCCAGCGGTGCTAGAGACGGTGACTGCACTAACTACAACACAAAACCACAAAGATGGAGTCAGATCACTTTAATATGATTTAATAATAATTAGGCCTGGTAATTTAACGCGTTTGATGAATTAATTATGGTGAAAAATAATGCGTTAAAATTATTAACGCATTTAACACACTTGCCCCGCCCCAGACCTATGTGGGTCATCTGACATTTCATACAGTTGACTGATGACAAATATGAGGCAGAGCAACAACTCACTGCGTGATGGAGCCTAGAGAACGTAATTGGAATGTCCCTAAAATTCAAGATATGGGGCAAAAATGCCCGTTCGAGTTTGTCTCATTTACATCATATAGTTAAGCAACAGGCAAAGCAACAGACTAAGTGCAATATCACACAAGTGCAAATGTGAACTGATCTTATACAACAGTTCAGTAGGTAAGAAGATAATATTGTGTTATTTTAGACACAATGTTGTCTGTTTTGCAAAATTTTGCCAACAAAAATATAAAGACAAAGCAGAACTGTTCATCTTCGAGCAACACACAGCGGCATTTCATTTCTTAATGCACATTTTGAATGAATTAGTTGAACCATTGGCCATGGATTTGAAGCGGCGCTGCGCAGACTGATCGGTGTACGACACCAAAGGACCACGAGAGTGATTCAAAAGCATAAGGAGCGTCTCCTCTCTATAGCTCTTGCGGTACTTTGATGTCACACACCGATCGATCTGATGGTGATGATCCGCTTCAAGTCGAACAAGACTAAAATGATTCAACAGACTATTCATAAAGAACCATTTACTTCACTCCTGAATGAATCAGCCATTTGAACGAATCAAATGAATGAATAAATGACTCGATGACTTAATCATTAAGACATTTACCACCACCTACTGGCAGTTTTAGTTTATTATTTAGAGTATCATTTCATTAAAGAAATAATTTCATATTTCCATAGTAATAATAATAGAATTAATAAAGTTAAAGGTATAGTTCACCCACCCAAAAATGACAATTGTGTCTTCATTTACTCACCCTCATGGTCCAAGAGAGTATATGTAATAAATTTTATCAAACAAAATATTTCTTGCTGAAGCTACTTTTGTAATGTCTATTTGATGCTTTAGACAACAATGACTTTAAATTATCTTTTGGGAGTAATTTCTCAGCCAAATTTGATTTGCGATGAATTAGATTACAAATTTTAATCGCTTACCAACCCTAATAATAATACGTAATAAAGAATAAGACGTACCTGTAAGGTGTTGCTGAAGAAGTCATGGTAGAACATGGGCCAGTCCTGGCGTCCGATGTCCACAATGACTTTGCACAGCTTGTTTCTGATGAAGAAAGGCAGCAGTGCATGCTGGGAAAGCAGAAGCTTGGGCAAACAGCTACGAAGTTCTGCTTTGTCTTCACTGGCTACACCAACCCACATCTTGTTCACAAGATTCTGCAGAGGAGGACACATTTACTGTCATGTATTAGTCTATGATGCCTGTGCTCGTATATTTTAATGCATTTTAGGGTGAATCAAACAAACAATGTCATGTTTCACCATAAAATCAAAAAAAAAAAAAATAAATAAAAAAAAAAAGTGTTGTATTTTGCATACAGAAAATTAAGCCTATTTTTTATACAATTAAGATGTCTGGTTTTTTTTGCATGGTGATATGTGACCCTGGACCACAAAACCAGTCATAAGGGTCCATTTTTCAAAATTGAGATTTATACATAATCTGAAAGCTGAATAAATAAGCTTTCCATTGATGTATGGTTTGTTAGGATCGGACAATATTTGGCTAAGATGCCACCATTTGAAAATCTGGAATCTGAGGGTGCAAAAAAATCTAAATACTAAGAAAATCACCTTTAAAGTTGTCCAAATGAAGTTCTTATCAATACACATTACTAATCAAAAATGAAGTTAATATATTTACAGTAGGAAATTTACAAATTTTTTTCATGGAACATGATCTCTAATTAATATCCTAATGATTTTGGCATAAAAGAAAAATGGATAATTTTGGCCCATACAATGTATTTTTAGCTATTGCTACAAATATACCCCAGCGACTTAAGACTGATTTTGTGGTCCAGGGTCACATATTATTTTAGTGCCAAATCCCCTTAAAATTCCCTAAAAATACCCTTAAAACTAACATTATTGCACTATAGTAGCAAAAACCATCCACTATAGAAACAATTAATAATTAAAATTATACTTAGCATATATTTAGTATAGATCATTTAAATGATATTGCTGTTTTTGCAATACAGTAATAACAATTTAGGGGAAAAATATGCTCACTAGTAATGAAAATAATTTTAATGCAAAAAAAGAATCCTAAAGGCCAAATTTTATGGGGGTTTTTTTGTTTTTGTTTTTTAAAGAAAATACTTTCATTACTTTCATTCAGCTGTTCTTTTGAACTTTCTATTAATTAATCCTAAAAAAAATGATCACCCGGGTGAGCATGAGAGACTTCTTTTAAAAAAAAAAATCTTTTTAAACGTCATAATTCCAAAGTTTTGAATGGTATTGTGTGACTTGAAAATGGTCTTTGCAGTCATGAAATCAACCTACAGAAAATAATGAATCGAAGGCTTAATTTTACCTCAAACACAGTAAGGCTGTACATCATGACATATTCATTTCTGCTGTTGGAGAGGAAGTAGAGGCAGTGCCTCCATGCGCCAGGCTGACCCGCAAAACTGTTCAGCAGCTCTTCTGCAATAAACAACAACAAAACGGTCATTACAAAAACTTATTTTGGAGAAAAAAAATTATTCACTTTCTAACCAAAACACACCGAATTGTGAAAATCGTTAAAATGCTTATTTGTGTGGTTTGTTCCACTTAACACCAAACAAACACCGAAACTCTGGTAAACACGAGCAATACTATGAAAAGGGCATCTACAAGTTCATTTCACACAGACACGTAAGAAACAAGTTCTGTAAAGCATAAATGAAGGCTGTTCCCACAACTGGAGCTATTCACTTCTAATTTCATGACAAGCCAGTGACAGCTTGTACACAAAGTTTTGCATATTTGCATAAAAAAGCAAACACTGGTTTGTTGCACACCTACATAGATGAGCATTTCAAAAACCAGTAGAGTTAAAACACAGTACGTTTGTGAGCAAGAGCTACTTTACAATAACCTGGAAACACCATTAACAGTTAAACTGACAGATCTGCCTTTTTAAAATCAATATACGTTCCATCTTTTCTAGGAACCGAATGACACCATTAGATGGGGCAGATTTTTGTTATGACAATGTTTTAAAAAAAACAGATAAACTCTTATGACAAATAGGAACTGAAAAACCATGCGCAAAAACCAAACCATGGGTTTTTAACATATGGTTTTGTCTGAAAACATGGTGTGAAATATGGTGAAACACCATATAGATGGTTGTAACGAGGACATGACAAGTACAGCAGACTTACACTCAAACAGCTTCCGTAAAAATCTCATTCACACTTCATATTTCCTTCATAGTTTGTAAATTAACGTACTGAATCTACAGTTTAAATCAATTCTCTTTTGCATTATGGACTAACCTTATAATTATGGAGTCAAGTTTAAAGCAGAAATTAATATAAATCAAGCCATTTCAAAAGGTTAAATTGTGTCATATTTGGGTGAACTGTTACTTTATTACAAATGTATCATTGGTTTTCTCGTAAAGTAAAAGGAAAACAACAATGCGCAACTCGACATCAACTGGAAACTGAATGTTTCTGATGCAAAACTTGACTCATGCAGGGTCTGATATACAAGCCATTTATTTCCTGATGAAGAAACACTCGACCAATTACAGTTTCACTTTCTCCAAATATATCACTGCTGAGAAGTGTACATTGATCATACGTTGAGCTACAAGTCCTGAGTTTCAAAGCACCATGTTTGGAGGAATTAGAGTAAATCTTGGGCCAAATGCTCTCAAACTGAATACCAAGGATTTTATGAAACTTAAAAGACACACAGTTTAAAATGTCATGAATGTGGTCTCAACCCACAAGATATTAACAGTTATTAGACACATTCCTCACCTTAAAGGGGTCCCATGATCATTTATTTTTATTTGATGTTTCCTTATATATTTTAAAAGCATTGACGCATCAAAAGAGTCATAATTTAGTTCTTCATCAGCATTTTCCATTGAATTTAGCAGATGTTTTTATCCAAAGTGACTTGCATTAGAAGAACACAAGCAATTCGTCACAGAGCAAACAATAATATTTTCCAGTCTGTCTCTAATCCTTAATTAAACAGGCCATATTTTTGCTGTTGTGCCTTTGAGACTTATGTAAACTCCAGGGCTTCTGCAGGTCTTAGCTATGATTAATGAGGTAAATCCAAGACTTTTTTATTTTTTAAGAATGTAAAGAAGATTTAACACTTCAAAGTTTGACAATACAACTTCAAAACAAAAAATAAAAATGCTTACGGCTTGAATACCTCTGCTCCCAATCACTATAATATGTAAATCATTTTTACTGTACCATGTGATCAAACTGCAAAACCGTTATGTTCTTGCTCAGTATTCCTGTCTTGTTTTCCAAATGTCTAAAGACTCTCAAATCAAGATACATTTACTTGACAAGCAAAGTGACACAGGAAGTGAATAGGAAGGCTTGCCCTATAAGAAATTGATCAAAATGAAGTGAGTTCATGAAATCAATGTAATTCAAATGGAAAACAATTTTTCATTTCCCATTGACAGATGTTTGTTCTTGTTTTAAGCATAAACTCGCTTTTTTTTTTTTTTTTTTTCTCAGTAAA